>CAJDSM010026985.1:0-20799 GCA_903981925.1 Ostrea lurida | reverse complement strand
TATGAAAATATATAAAAACAATATTTCATTTATATACAATCTGTCACCAGCACAACCAATCAGCGTACGTGCATATAAAAGCAAGCATCCTGTATCTAGTCTTAAAAATATTTTAAATCTAAATTTAAAAATGTATTATGCAATTGTAGATAATATTTACATGTACATTCCACTATAAGTGTGGTATGCAAAACTACAAAACTGTGTATTTCAGTCCCTTAGCATCACAGTGTCACAGTGTCACAGAATAACTTTGACATTACNAAGCATCACAGTGTCACAGAATAACTTTGACATTACAATGCCTATTCGACTGTTACACAAACAAATCATGGTTCCGTGGTTGTTACAACTCTTTTGCAGACAAACATGGAGAGTGGAAATGGAGTATTACAATAATCTTTTCATAAATAAATTCAAAGTAAGTAAAATAAAATATGAGTTACCCCAACAGCTACATATATTGTGCTGACAACATGAAATAATAAGTGGATAATTTGTCAACTTTTCGTCACGGTTGCGTACAAACATATATATATATACACTGTATCTATAATTATGCAGTTCATAAAAAAGGTGTCACGAGTCTTGAATGAATTCCTGTAGAAATGCGCATGCCTGTCACGTTACCACACCAGAGAATGATAGCAAATGTTCTTCGACACATAAAAATCCTTTCTTGTGGAGAAAAAATGGTTTCACATCCAATCCCATTTATGTTGGTAAATGATTTACAAAGTTGTTTTTTTTTTAGTTCAAAACTTCAAATAATGAATAATAAGGAAAAAAAACCCAGGTCAAGTCAGCATATAACTTTAACTAATCATAAAGAAAATGTTCTACATAATATAAAGGAATAAACATAAATGATATGCAGGTTGACTTACTTGAGATATTCCGGTAATTACATAAGATAGACAGAAACAAAGGATTTCTGCAAATATGCTAACAAGTGCAAAAGGACCGTGTCATTCTCACAAGTCTACCTTTTGTAACAAAATTTTTAAACCATAAAATAATTTATTTCCAATGGCAAAAAAAACAACAACACCCCAACTTCTCAGCATTCACAAAGAGTAGCCAGTTTTACAATCGACTAATACATAGAATTAATGCCACTTTTGAAAAAAAAGAGGATAAAATTGGGAGCTGGGATGTGACAGAAAAAGATGTCAGAAATCTCACTGGGTTCTTAACAAGGGGTGAAGTATTGATCACAGTTGCGTTTCTTTGCTGCCTCTTCAGTGGTATTCATGCTGCTTCGTCTGTGAATGACAAGCGATGAGTGCCATTTAATATGAACCGACAAGAAAATGACGAGTAATTGGTCATAGAATTGATTAGATTATTTTTTAGTCCTTTCCTAATTTCCTGATTTCATGTCATCATTCCAATCATGAAACAGGAGTCCTTATGGTGTAAATGAATTATAATTCGCAAGACTTCATTAACTCGATGTTGGATTTCTCGACAGGACAAACTTTTCGCGAAAGTTCAATTTGTTCATCAGTACATAATTTCGCAAAATTAGTGGTAATAGCATGGAACGCGTTGTTGCATCAGGGGAGCTTATCAAGATCAAGCGAAGTCAAGGTTTTAGGGAATAGTAAGTGATTGACGGCAACGAATACAAATTCAATACCATATAAGCTTATTTCAACAACAATTAATAACTTCGCCTTTAAACCTGTATCGGGATCAAGATATATAGATGTATTTAGGGTTCAAAGAAGAACACAGAGCCGAAATGACGATCACCTGGAATTTGCATTGCCACAATAAACAATATTGTCATCCGATTAAATACGTTGAGGAAATGTGTTCCTTGATTATTACTACGTAACGATCGACAAGTATAGTATGTTTTAGGAGGTTCGATTTCACCAAAAATAGCATGCAATGTAAAAATAAGTTCAATGTTTTTGTGCATCATTGTGCTGAAAATATTAAACGGTGTGCGGACAAATTTTCATAACGCGTCACTGTGCGTTATTCAATGGCTACACACTGTAGCGTGTTATCGGCAGAATATACATTTGATTCTCATTTCTATAATACAAAGTTTGTTTGGGTAGAGGTTACCATCGTGCTAATGATATAGAATTTTAAGATACGTTTATTCTGAAAAAAGATGGAAATAAACCTCTGGTCATGATCTAAGATCAAATATTCTATCATCAAGAAAATGGTGAGGTCAAAGGAAATATCGGACAGGTGCAAGTTTTACCAAGAATGAATAAATTTTCATAAGTATTAACTTAAGATACAATTTGTTTAAATACTGAATTCAAAAGTTTTCTTAATTAGTTAAAAAAAATTATGATGAAGGGGAGGTTTATCTTCATTTCTCTCAAAATGTCCTGAAACAGCAAGAGGTCATCCAATTTATTTAGATGAAAACAACTTCAGTCATGTAACTTAGGAGAGCCTATTTGTTGTAGTAAAGTTACGTTGAAAAAAGAAGTTTAATAGGATGGACATTTATCGTAATTAAATTTAAGATGAAATCTTGATCTTTAGAAGTCTAGTAAAACCGAAGCCAGATTATGACAATAAACAAGCCTCTTTATATTAGAGGAGATTTAATTACTTTTTGGTGTAGAATATTGTACTATAAAAGCACACTATAAAGATAATGATAATAATGATGATATTGACAATCAGGAAGTCTTATACAGTATGGTACGCGTTCACACTGAGAATCTAAGAAAGAATTATAAATAATTTTAGGAGAGCGAAAAATACATAAAGACATACAATGCTGAGGATAGTTACAAAACAATTTCATGTCTAAACATTGAGTCAGATATATAATTGATGAATTTTCTTTTAGTCAACATGTTGTATATCATATCAAGCGAAGACGAATGGATTTTGTTGTACATGTAATACTAAATATATTAATGATTCCAAATGAAGTATATTAACATAATCACCGTACCTGGTTGGCTAACAGCCGTTGATATACTTCATCAGGTCTCTTTGGAAGGGGCCGATTACTCATAACGGACGCCTGTGGCTGAACAGACTTAGCCACAGAGTAACTGCGTTCCGGAACTGGAGGAGCCGAATCAGCAGATAAAAGCCCGTCCCTGCTTTGATTTTCTGGGACTCGACTCACACGTGATGCACCTCTCTGCAATAAAATACATTGTAAAATATATCGATTAGAATGCTTCATCAATGAGTTTAAAGGTGCATACGTACTAATAATTATTGTGTTGTTGTTTTTAAACTTACGTGATTATATACATCTGTAATAGTGATATATATAATGAATTGTTTTACCCAAACTACTCAATTATATCCCTAATGAAAGGAATAAATCGAAGTTCAATCTTGACTAATTTAATCCTTGGAATCTCTGTATAATGAATTGCATTGCACTCGCCTTCTTCAAACGCGATCGAAAAGAAAACAATGGCATTGACCAAAACAATGGCATTGACCAAAACAATGGCATTGACCAGTAAGTTTTTACATCTACTTCATCGACCACATCTATGGGAGTAAAGACGCATCACAATACATTCATTATGCTACATCATGTTTGAAACAAATATATGGCAGTTAGTGAGTGATATGCTGATAGGACAGCTACGTGGTCAGCAATCGACTCGTTACGGAAAAGGTATTTCTAAGGACAAGCTGTCTTTTGAAACTCTTTTCTCTTTTCATTTATCGTAGAGTGTAGTTTTATATTATATTATAGTTTGCATATTTGCTAGAAATTTTGTTTCATTAAGACTCTGGGCTCACGGCGGATGTGACCGGTCAACAGGAGATGCTTACTCCTCCTAGGCACCTGATCCCACCTCTGGCGTGTCCAGGTGTCGGTGATTGCCCAACTTTTGTTTTTTGTATTATATTTGGGACTTGCGAGATTGATCTAGAAAACCGTTGAATTGATGGAAAGGTGAAGATATTGAACAGTGATCAATCTCAAAAGTACGGATATAAGGAATGCGAAATTAAGAGTTGGGCAAACACAAACCCTCGGACACACCAGAGGTGGCATCAGGTGTCTAGGAGGAGTACACATCCCGAGTAGATCGGCCACACCCGCGGCGAGCCCTATATTGCGATTGGGTAAACGGAGCAATCCAAATGCAAATGCAGAAAAGAGTTAATCCACCCTGGAGTGATATACAGACGGCGGACAAAATTACTACGAACACATGCTGGACAGTTATTTCTTTTAGACAAAGAAACGCCCGTCAAAGTGACTTAGATGTGTGATTCATGTATGTGCAAAAACTTTGACGCTTTTGATAATATAAAGTATGTTTCGGTGACTACAGAGAAATAACAAAAAAGTTAGCGCGATTGAAATGTTAAATGACATAATTTAGATATCACTTTATTAACTAAAAATGTTTTCAAGAATTTTCAGTTCAAAAGACAAACTACTCGTATGACTGTATAATTCCGGTCTGTTTCTTTATATATAAATTTTAATCAAATGTATTTACCAAATATTTATCAGTAACAATGAACATTGGTTAGATCAACTTTTAACACACATTACATTGGCGTACGAGAAACAGAAAGCGTAAATTGATGCCAATACAGTTAAGTTTGCATGTAACCAAGGGAATACCTAAATATGGTCGAAACCTTGAATAAACTACTACATAGATAAATCATTACACTAATCTATACTATTTTACATGTACATAAAATCATAGCCTAGTTAACATGCATATAACAAACATATCAGCGTAGTCATCTATAGCTATATTTTACAAGATAAAGTACACAACTCAGCATAAATAACACGCATGCATGCATGAAAAATGGTAACAAAAGGTTCAAGGGACACATCGCTCACCTGAGTTGTTGATAAGCTGTTGTAATTTTTAAAAAGAGTCTCTATCACTCTTTACTAGAATTTAAAAGTTCTGAGTAAGTTCAAGTTTTGAAATCCAAGATCATACATGAAAGGTAAAGTTAAAATTTTAAAATCATAAATGAGAGGTCCCTTGAATAGCTCTGGAGATATTTCAAAACAGGATTTCCTCAAAGTACGTCAAACTTCATATTGAAGGTCAAGGTAAATTTCAACTTTTCTTTCCCAGTAGTTCTTGAGGAAAATATTTTTAAAGATGGCCCTTATATATCTGTATGACAAAAATTAAACCCCTATTGTGGCCCCATCATACTCACGGAAGTCATGATTTGAACACACTTCAATCTATTCTTATGCCAGGTATCTTTCAATTTTTCTGACCCAGTGGTTCTCAAGAAGATTTCAAGAGTTTCCCTATGTATCTCCATGAAAGACTTTAAGCACAATTGTGGCCCCAGGCTATGATTTGAACAAATTTGAATTGCACTTTGTCAAGAAGCTTTGGTGTAAATTGAAACTTTTCTGGACCAGTGATTTTTCAGAAGTTTTAAATGACCCCACTTTACTTTTGCTTCCCATCTAAAGGGGACATGTCTCTCATGTGAACAAATTTGAATCAGTTCCACCAGAGGAATGATTGTATCAACTTTGATGGAAATTGGCCCAGTGCTTCTGGAGAAGATGAAAATGTGTAAACTTTACGGACAGACTGACAGACAAATAGAATGGAGGTCAGACGTACAGGCAGACAAAAGATGTACCTTAGTGTAATTTAAAACTTTACTTGGAATTTGTGCATAGTTTTAAATTAATTGCCCTACACTCGATTTTATATATGTTTTTTTTATTATGATTACGTTTTACACGATGTTACCTTCGCCTATTTGTATGAAGGCATTTTTTCATCGTTTAAAGTAGTAAGAATTTATCAATATATACACTGTAGTAGGACACTGCAAATTCCTTATCAAAATCCTTGCGAATTGGAATCTTTAACTGCCAGTTAATTAACTCCCTTTATTTCGCCAACTTCAAATACTGTACTTTTTAAACTTACATTGATCATTTTATCGATTTATCCGAACAAAAATACTGCGGTGAAAACTACAGACAAACCGATGGTCAACTTTTTTAAAGTAAGTGAATGTATATTGTTAATCATTTAATAATTCAAAATTGTTATTTTGAAATAAGTAAACATTTTAACAAAATAAAACGTTAATAGTTTTGAGCTCCGATTGCATAATCAACGATGCACTGATTAAAAGAATTATGTAACGGCTACAATGCATATCTTCACGCATTTTGGATTGGTTTCCAATGATAATCACTTTGTAATAAAAAAAAAAAACAACTTTGGGGGTGATCATGAGAAATGTATTTATGGGAAACAAAGTAAAACAACTCAAAATGTTTGGTTAAAAAAGAAACATTTTTTACTGAAAAGCAGAAATGAAAAACAAATCTTTTACACCCTAATAAACGACAAATTGCTTTTTCCAAATATGGCATATTCTATGAAATTTGAGGAAAAGTGACTCCATTAAACGTCATTGATATTCTCGATGACTAACTTCCAATTCCCAAAATAATCATTTCTGGTATGTATAATCTACTCCCATCCTAGATATATTCAATAATTCCACCAAGTGTATGCGGATATACAGTTTAACACTCCGTAATCATTCATTATTGTAAGAACCTTGATACCTGAATTGACAATATCATCTATGTTAACTAATTCTTACTTAGTACTTTTTTTTTGGGCTTGCGCATAAATACCCATGGCATCACAGAAATAAATAGTCTAGTGATAAATGGAATTTGCAGTAGTACAGTGCTAGAACGCTACTTTGGGGGAAACTATTTATACGAAGCCAGTTGGATATATCCGGGTATACAACACTGACGTGAAAGGAAAACTTACACTTAGTGGGTGTTCAGGTGCTAAAACAACATACACAGAGTATAACAGGTGAAAAATGTGAATAATTATTATTTTCGTAATTAAATCAAGTCATATAAGTAAATTTAGAACTGTATATCACAGAAGATACCTTTGCGTAAAACATGAACCACTTCAATCAGTCAGTTAATTAGCGCCAATGTAAGCCATAGTGTTACTTTTATTAAATAAAATTGTTAATATCCCGTCTTTAATTAAAATGAGTCAAAAACAAAATTAATGAATGCAACATCGACATGCATATCTTGTATCAAGGATTTTGAAATCTTACTCTTTGTGGATTCCGTGGAAATTGTTGACTAGATTTTGTCTGTAAATATTGTGGATTACACAAGTGATTATTGAAATTTGAATTGTTTTGATTCATCAATGGTGTCAGTTGCAATGAATAACTAATAATAGTTTCAAATTAGATATAGAGAATTGAACAATTTAAATTTTCTCATTTTACATAAATAATATTTTTTTCTTTCAAACTATTTTCATAAAACAGTTACAAATATAGTGAACAATGTATTTAGTTTGTTATCATTCTTTTAAATTATTAGAAATTAATGATATTTGCTAATCAGGTTCTGTTCATATCTTGTGTAAAATGTAGAAAGAAATATTTGTATAGGAATTATCAATAAAAACATATAAAGACAATATAGAAATATAATTATGAGTTTAATGGCTTTATCAATCAGAAACAATTTCCAGATGATATTATGACAAAAGACCATTGTAGATGAAAAAATATATTTCAAAATGTGTTTAATGGTTACATTTCTTTGATCTGATATCTGTAGGTTACACTGATCACATATATGTGGAGATCTTACCTGGTTGTTTTGCTCCAACTGGAAGTAAAAATTGTCTCCAACCAATTCCTGGTAATCACAAATGCCCTCTTCCTAAATTGAAATAAAAAATGATTCAATGTTATAGTGTAATAATATTTCATTTTTGTGAATAAAAAAACCCCCCAAAATATTGATTAAAAAGCCATGATTATGCCTTGAGTACATACAGCTAACAGTCAATATACATTTTCGTTATATATATTATTAATATATATAATATATTAATATATATTATATATATATATATATATATATTATTATATATAATAATATATATATTATATAATTTAATCCATTTCATAATAATTTACAACCTTCAACGAATGGTACAAAATATATATTTTCATCTGGTGTATTTTCTACACAATGTACAAGAGCGTTGACTTGAGTAAATGTGTACCTGTTCACATGGTTTGCACACTTGATAAACATTTACCTGTCTACAAGGTAGACATGGTTAAAACATGAACCTTTCCACAAGGCTCATAAACATGGTTACAACATGAACCTTTCCAAAAGGTTCATATATATATATATGGTTAAATCATGAACCTTCAAATCATGAACCTTCCACAAGGTTCACGCACTTGGATAAAACTTGTACCTGTCCACATGGTTCTGTAAGAAATCCATTCCAGTTGGATATCTTAGTCTACAAAAATACAAAATGCCACTTTAAATAAATGAAAAAGGTGAAGATAACGAATAATGATCAATCCTAAACGGAATACAAATTTAAAAGTGTTGGGCAAACACGGACTCCTGGATATACCAGGTGGGATCAGGTGCCTAGGAGGAGTAAGCATCCCATGTCAACCGTGAATCCTTTATCTTGGTCAGGTTAACGGAGTAATTCATAGTCAAAACCAGTGTATAAAGAACGGCCTATATATAAATTAGCCACACTTGTATCAAGCAGCAAGGAGGATGTTAATTTACATTCCAGTTCATGTCTAACTTACACTTTTATGGTACTCCACCAAGTCTTTGAGGGTCCTGTGAACTTTTGGTTCCCCAATAATGATGTATTTCTTGTTTGAAAGCTGGTCTATCATGTAATGCCGCGTTCGGTCTCCTCCACTATGAAATAAATATCCAAATATATCATGAAATTGTGAAAATAACATTTGCTAGTTTTTAATGGGTGTAACGTTAAGCAAAATGTAACCAACCATCAACCGACAGTCGATTTAAACATTTAAACTTGTGCAACACTTCTTTCAATTCCAAATCATTTAACTTTTAGACTTAAAAACAAGCAATTTTGCTTCAATAACGCTTAACAAATTCTTTTTAGTTTTTGAGATATTCAGAAAATGTTTAACGTATACTATTATTACATATAAAATGGCGAAGTAAACAATGTGTTAATCGTAATCATAGTCCCAAAAAACATATATACAAAATCGAGTGTAGGGCAACACGGACCTCCAACAAAAGCGAAGGTAGGATCAAATGCCATGGAGGAGTAAGCATCCTCTGCTGACCGGTCACATCCGCCGTGAGCCATGTAATGTAGACTGTTATTATAGAATACGTACATGCAAGTGAATTGAGTGTTTTTGAACACTAAAGTTTGGATTTACCTGAATGACAGCGTGTACCCAAATCTACTCTCACTGACTCTAATTAAGTAGCAGCCTCTTGGTTTTGTCTTTAATAGGGTTTCCGATTCTCTGAAAAAGACGAAAAAGATTTGATTATGGACGGTTTATCTTTCTATACACCAACAATAAAATATAGAGGGATCAACCATTTTCTTTTATCAAGAACATTTAGTAAGATTTTTAAAACAATTATAAATATATAATCAATGCCATTTATACAAGAAACCGAAAGATTAATATCACTTTGCTTCTTAAAAAAGTAATTGTTGTACCTGCGACTTATGACACCATGGAACCACTCCGCAATAAAATTCCCACTAACGTTGACAGGATCATAGACCTGTTGAGTCTGTGTTTCCTTAAACCACCGCACTGTGGCCTGTTTTGTCCCAGGGGTACCAAAATTGTGGGAGGACACAGGTTTAAACTCGTCTTCTGAATACTCGGAATCGGATGAACTTGCTTCTGCCTGTAGATGTGTTAAACAATATTTTGTTTTAAATGTTTCACCTTCAAGCCATGTTAATTCACGCAGGTAGTTCTGTACACTTCAGAGCTTAGTGGTTCTTTCTATAGAAAATTGCTATCACTAAATTGATGAGAAGCAGACGTCACGTTAAATTTAGAAGATAAACTGTACACAGATAGTTTACTATTTAGGAAAAGACATGCGATTATCATTCCTATTTCTGTCAAAATTATCATTGTGGGTAGGCATGTATTCTATTTATAGAGAAGTGGACCCACTGAATACGTACCAAAATACATGTACAATATAACATTTAAAGGACATATCGCATGTTTTCAAAGTATGTAAGAAATTTTACGAATTATTGTCTTCTTATTTGTATGATAGATTAATTCTGAATAGTTAGTTTTGCCGAAAATTTACGGATAATTAGCCACATACGGTCTTGCAAAATATAAGCCCCAATTTTTCAAAAAGTTTTTTAATTAGCTGAGATAGTCCCGTGGTACAGTGAGTCAGATACGCCCGATCTTCGACCCACAGATAAAGTAAATAGTGTCAGATTGTCCTGTAAAACTCAGCCTTATTCTCTCTGAACAACATTTATTTCGATGTGAGAATTTTTTTCTCGTGAAATATCTAGAAATTCAAATCGTATTGTTTTTTTTAGTCCACCGCCAGTGCTATGTACGAATACGCGGAAACATGCGGCTATAATATAGGTAATTGCGAGTAAATTGTCTTTTGACATGGGCCGCTTTGGTAAACAGTATATGGTGAGAGGTCGCATGTCAAGTATCCTACCCCTGTAATGGGATGGTTCGTTTTCAATTTGATAATAAATTGTGCAATTTATTATTCATTGTTGATTAGACCATTAATGAATACACATTAGGTTGCGTAATATCGGTTGACAACCAGGCTTTCTGCATGATCGACATGATAAAACAAAGAAACCAAACCAGAATGAAAAAAAAAAATTAAATCCAAGTATAATAATGGTGCTTATTAAAAAAGCAAATCACATTTATATATCTTACATATTGTGATATACCGTATTGACGGATAGGCCTAAAGCCGGCGGAGAGCACGGCTCAATACACATCTTCATTGATGCCCATGCATTAAACCGCCTGAATCATGAATGTTTACGGAGGATATTACATATTTTCATTTTTGTAATACAAGTTCAGATTCAAGTTATAATGTATTATATTCATTGATGTATGTATGTGCGTTCTGGAAATTATTCGGAATAGCGAATCAATAGCGACACATAACTCATTAATTTTGTTGTTATGTCATTATAGTAGGTCAGTTGACCTGTGGCGAGTAATTTTTCGTGAAATGCCTTGGACACAATAACGCTGTGGTCTAGTGTGTTTACTTCTATATAGGACACCTCACCTCGCAATTTAAAACCTGGTTGATGCTCAATGCCTTTATTTATGTTTTTCCTTTATTTTATTTTTCTTTTAACAGTACAAGGAGAAGGCGATCGTTGTGTTTTATGGTAAGTCCTTGGTGTCGACAACATACATAAATCTTCCTCGCCCCTTTTATCGAAAAAGTTGAAAAAAATCAATGACTGCCGCCCTTATTCTAGGCTAGTCAGCACCCCTGTAGCGAGTAACACTAACACTCGAAACGTAATTGGTATTTGAACAATCTGTCGTGTTACTGGTAATTGCTTTGTTGGTCTATTAAAGCCTGATCGAATACTTACGGCATGATATGCTTGTAGAGTTGTTGTACACTGTCCAGAAAGGGCGTATCTGACGGTCAACACCATGGCGCGCATGAATACGGAAAATACGATGCATATTGCCAGAGTTTGAAATTTCACTTGGCTTCAAACTTGAAAAGCTAAGCAAAAATTTATCTCTATATACTCACATTCTGTAGTCATTTTAGGCATACAGAGAAGTATTCTTGCTTAAATGATTATATAATTTAGAAACATGGGATATGTCCTTTAAAGTACAAATGTATTTACAAGAATATATTGTCATTTTAAAACTTAACAAGGATTATTGTCCTAACTCTGACCAAAATGTTGTTTCCTCAATTTCATCTTTATGTACTTTTAATACATTGGTACATTCAACTACTTTGCATTTAAATAAAATCAGTCCCTCTACAAATATATCCCTGTCGCTTGTAGAAGGGTCTGTATATATCAATCACTTAATTTGACAAAATTAATTGAGCCACTTCTATAGATACTGCTACATATCTGAAAACCATTTTGTGTTTATTCCAAGAAAATTAGACCGTACTACCAAAATGAGTGAAATTTGTTCATATGAATAACACCCTTATGCGTGTCACCATAGTTATCCGGATGTGTATGAACAATTGCCAAAATATCCTAACATCTTTCTGTACCACTTTAGACGTTTGATCTGCCTATTCACTTAAAGCGGGAAATATAATGCAGTTGATGTAAACAGTGCATTTTGACGTTTCGCCTTTATCAACAACATAGCATACGAGAATTCAAACATTACATCTGTTCAATATGACTGATTATGAACTGTGTAAAATTCAGGATGTAGTTGTTAGTGTGTTGGTGTCCTTTAAGCATTAATGATTGAATACTTTGGGTAGTTCAAAATAATCCACCAATATCCAAATGGATATTTAAAAAAAAAAATGGATATCATAGATGCTTCTTGTAAAAAAAAAAAGCAACGACATCGCCGCCACACATATAGTAAATATTTATTCATTTTCAATAATGAAACAATTTGTATATACATGTATATTGCTTACTAGTATGCTTACTTTGGAAATAGGAAGGTATAAGTTGATGTTGAAATAATTCGCGTTTTAAAGGGATAGTGTCGCTCATTTTGTCAAAAAAAATTAAATGAATCAAAATGAGCCCAAATGACTTATACAAGTGATTTGCTGTTAAAAATAACAACTTGTGCATTTATATGTATTTATTTCCAAATCTAAAACGTTTATGAGCTCTAAAACATGTCCCATTAATTTTTGGCTTCCTGGACAAAAATTCAATTTACTATATATATATGGTCATTCCTATTGTAAGTTTTGAGGAACCTAGAGTCATTTCTAAGTTGTAAAATATTATTCATATATCTTTTTTATTATATTCGAAAGGAATAAGATGATTTGGGGTGAGAACATTTTTTCACCAAAATGAGCGATACTATCCCTTTAACATCATAGTCTGAAGCAGCTTGAAGTCATCTTGATATTCAAATTTATTTAACAGTTTGTAATCCCATAGTGTTATCTGTGAGTGAGATATGCCCCGTTCATGACTGCTATTCAATGGAACTCTATTGGTACAAGTTGTGCAGATGTTTCTCAACGACGTCTTGCACAATTTACGCTACTCAAACGAAAGTGAAAAAGGGTATACATTTGTACAACGTTGTCAAATTTTGAGCTAATTCTTTCTTATACACAGTTAGAACTCGCTATCATACCTATGACATTGAACTATGAAGTTAGGAAAATAGTCTAAACATCCAATATCCATACCTGGGTGCCCATTTCATGAAAGGTTTTCTTTGGCGTTGGTGCTTCATAGCTTTTGGTGCTCATCTGTACCGACTGGACATCGGTAAAGTCGGGCACTGGAGGAGGGTTTTCGCCATTTGACACTCCAAAGAAACCTTAAAACCAAATCATTATCGCTAGTCGTCATTTCACTTTTTCATCATAACATCATTTGTTGTTTATTATCCGTAAAACAACATGACCTCAAATATCAATATCATATTGCAGTCATTTCTTTGTATCTCCTGCTAAACATTCTCATATTTAGATAATAAAGTTCCCTCTATGCAAGTAATGGTAATCATTTATAGATAATATATATATTTATTAATTTCATCAAGAAAAACCATTACTTCTAATAAGTAAACTTTATCCGTTTTACGATGATTAGAAGGAATTTCTAAATGTATCTGGTTGACTCTCAGGTAATAAAAATAAGGGGGCGTGGTATTTATTACAATCATTACGGTAGTCCCACACTCACTGGATGGAATGTTCATATCATTTTGTTTGACTATCTGCAACTGGTTAGCAAGGTGGATGTTAAGATTATAGATGTCATCGGCCAGGTGTTTCAGCCTTTCCGCCTCATTCCTGGCCTGCACCAGTCTTCGACGGTACTCCTGGCGGCCGAGAAATCCTCTCACCACTGAAAAGAAAAGAAACCTGGCTTTAATCTGCTGTATTATGATGTTATCCTCGTAAGGTTTGCGTTCAGATAAGGGCTTACCTTTCTGTATTTTTATGGCAGAAAATCCCATTTTCTTTAAGACATCAGATAATTGTTCCAAATGATAATATTTCATGAAAACCTTTGTTTTGCTGCAATGAAAGATTCAAATTATTTGTTAAAAAAGATAAATGTATTTAACAATTGTATTTGGAGAAAAGCATCCAATTTATGAAAGCTGCTTTGTTCAGTATGACATTAATGTTACATTGTAGATTTTCTTAAGAAACCTACCCTATCTGCCAGCCAGATATTTTGCTTGCCTTCAGAATCTTAACACAGTTTTCCTTTGTTCCTGGTAAAGCAGCTTCACATTTTATGATTTTGTATCTGTAATGATAATTGCTCATCTCTACCACATGTATCATAAAGGTGTAGTACTACGGTCAAACTTTTACGTCACGTGTCATTCCTCGGTAGACTACATACATGTATATTGAATATTCTAACAACGTATACCATATACATACTTTTCTACAAACTCAGCAAAGGATGGCCTAACAGCAAACCCCTCCCTTCTGATTTTGATTGTTTCCAACATACCAGTGTACAACAACTGAAATGTAATTCACTTGCCTTATTCATATTTCAAAATACGCAAACATTTTCATAATAAATTAAAATATAGATCCCGCAAACACTTGACAAATCTTACTACGTTTCGGTATGCACCACGTACGAGGGTTGTCCGTAAAGTTCGTGGTGACAACCTTGATAAAAACTGACAAACCTTGATAAAGTATATGAAACTAAACATTTTCGTTAAAATTCATGTTTCATCTTATTAGTATGCAAATTTTCATTACAAAAAAGCAACATTTAGTTATAATTCTATCAAATACAAAAAAGACACAAACTCATACCCGGAGCAGTAAAATGAAAAGCCTTGACGTTATCCAACGTCAAACGCTAAAGACAATTAACTTTTCGAAACGTAAGTCACCATTAAACTCAACTACGCACATTTCTATGTCGTCTTTAACCAGTGATCAAAATGTGTACAACCTGTTCTGGTTTCATACGTAATTCATATACAGATCATGGGATAAAATTTCATGGACCGAAATCTTTGAAATTCCACATTTCTCAGCAATTTCGATAACTGTTAGTCGCCGTTCACTGTCAAGCACGTCACGAAGTTCATTTTTGCAGCACTGCAATCTCGGAAAGATGATCTTCCTTCACGCATGTCATCTCGGAAACTGTCCCTTGCGTCCAAAAATATTTTATATCGCTTAAACACTAATGAACGGACATATTACAATGTTTTCCCGACTGTTTACGGAATTCATGGATTTCTTGGGTGTTTTTCCGATATCTACACAAAATTTTATCACTGCTCTCTGCTCCACCTTTTCCGAAAACGTAATTTTTTTCTAACAATGAGAAACTGTCTAAATATATCTAAACCTCGATTTCTCTGCTTTCGATACTTTGAACATTCAAATTTTGCAAGTTTGACCTTGAAACGCTTGGAAACACCATGATGTAAATATCATCTCAATCTTCGCGGAATTTTACAAAAACAAATGAACTGTATGAAACGATAAACAACTTTTTTCATTAAAATTTTGCCGTGCTCCGGGTCACCATTCCAAGTCTAATAACGAAGTCATAATTTTAATTATACATATAAAATCGGACAAAATTTTACATTTTATAATTCATATATAGTAAAGGATTATAAATATACTAATAATAAATACCTATAACGTTACTTTTATATAAATTAAGGCTTGTCCACGAACTTTACGGACAACCCTCGTATAATTATTTTCAAGCACACTTAAATATTATTTTAACATTGAAAGTTGGGAATATCGCCTGATCTTCGTTTGCTTTATCAAAGTGATTGGTTTGAATAAGCAAACCGATCAGTATCTATATCTTACTTGGTCGTGGATGTAGTTTTCATCAAATTTTCCTGGAACTTTAAGGTGATTGGGTTTCAGACATCGTACAAATACCGGGGAAGATGACATCATTCTCTCCATCAGAATATTCAAGGAAGTCTAATTTTAATGATGCATCAAAATGAATATGCTGTGATTGCTATATACCACCAAAACTCTCTGATTTATAATATATCGAGACAGACAAAAACCCACAACATTCGATTAACTTACCTTAAACTGTCCACCGACAGTCTGTTTCCTATTTCTTCCACCACGACCACCTGTTGTAGGCGGCTTCTACAAGATGTAGCGAGTTAATGCAATGACAAACATACGAAAGTGAATAGAGTTTTGCAATCACAAGGCACGCGCTAGGTACTGATTACATTGCTAGGTACAAACATTCATCTGACCTTGCTTCTCCTCGTTGTTCTCGAAGACTTTCGCGCCTGAAGTGCTAAACTACCAGTTCTTGTGATTTGTCCTGCAATTGTAAACCTTTGTTAACCTTTGAATTATTCAAAGTATATGTCAATTGTTTAAGGCACATACTAACACTTTATTTAGTATACTAGTATAGTAGCAAATTGACCTTCAGAACAGCTACTCACCTCTGAAGATTAGCTTGACGAGGTCGTTACTACTGCTCTGTAGCATCTCTGTCACACCTGGCGGAAGTGTATCTCGATTTTTCTCCAGCCAACGATTAGCGTCGTAAGTCACCTGTGGAGCACAAATTGTATTAATGTAAAGGGTTACTTTAATGCTTTTTTAAAGTTCTCAAGACAATGAATCACTCGTCTGGAGGAAGACATCGCCACATTAAAATGGAATGTCATAAATTCAAGTTTATTCTAAAATTTCTGATTCGTCGATTAATAGCTGCTTAACCTCCCGGCAAAGGATTGCACTTATATCTAAATATCAACTTTTAGTGCATCGCCACAAAATTGAACTTCTGATGCAGTACGAATAGTTTTGTTTTACTATGCCAACGCCTACAATGAAACCACTGTTTCAAGTCTCACCGTAAAGACACTTACAGTTTACCAAAATCAAGCATCAAAACATTCGACTTTTCAATACTTTACATCGCCATTCCTTAAGAAACATTTAATACTAAGGATTTTGTTTACACCACACACAGCTGCTTATTCCACAAGGCAACGCAAGCGTAGCATCACCTCGCAACACAAGATTTTTAAACAATAGCCAATAGTGACCTTTGACCTTGAAATCAATAGGGTATACCCTCTCCATGGTCAGCATTTGTGAAAGGTTTGATGATTCTCTGATGAATACTGTGTTTTCTATCTTGTTCACAAGATATTGAGGCATGGACATAAATTTGCTTCTTTATTAGGGGACCTCTGAAGAATTTATTAAAAACCATCTATATGACAATTTCTTTTCATTGCTGTGGCCTTAAGCTTCAACTTAACATTTATGTTTTACGTATTAAAATATTCACATTAATCCAAATGTCGATTTGATATATCCTAGTAAACTCGAAATAAATACATCGGAGTCTTTCAGATCTGCTTCAGTTTGGAAATTTTATTGAACGTAGATTTTAACGGCAAACTAACAATTCAGATGCATGGCAAAATTGATGAGCTTCTCCATTGTAATATCTATGTAGCAATATTTCATTATCCCTTCATATAGTACTTATGCCTCGGAAATGATTCGATATATAATTAATGATCTGTATGAAACGGCGAAGATAACGAACAGTGATCAATCTCGTAAGTCTTAAACAGAATACCAAACCAGAGTTGGACAAACACGGACCCCTGGATACATCAAATGTGGGATCAGGTGTCTAGGAGGAGTAAGAATCCCCTGCCGACCGGTCACACCCCTCGTGAGACAATTGTCTTGATCAGGTAAACGGAGTAATCCGTAGTCAAAATATAACAATTGCCATAAAACATGTCATATGCTCAATTTTTAAATCAAAGCAATCTACTGAGAAATAAGTTTACGTTACGGGAAATTCAGCTGTCTTTATAAAAGCCGGTATTTTGCAAATTTTATGGTCGTTATAATGGTATAATTTATATCTGTCTGACCGTTTCATACCAATGTTTGGGCTGTTCCTTAGATATTGTTTTCGACTACGAATTACTGTTTACAGATCAAGATATAGGGTTCAAAGTGAGTGTAACCAATCAAAAGGTTTTTTAAAACCCTTCCTAGACATAGGATTCCAACTTTGGTCTATGCTTACCCTACTCTTAATTTTACTTTCCTTCTAGGGGATTTATGAAATTGACCATTGTTCGTTGTTTTCATGTCTTATTTGTTATGGAGGGTGCTTGCTTCTTTCAAAAGCTCGCATCTATGACCTTTCACATATTAGATGCCACTCTTATGACTTGGCTCCTGTGTAGTGCAAAGTGATGCTTTACTGCAAATATTTACCCACCTTTCCAGCATAATGACTAATGGTGAATTTGCTAGATTTTGCATGAGGTGATTTTCCATAATAATTGTTCCCACCAAAGTGGATGTTCAGTTTATCCACAAGAGACTGATCTGTGCCCTGTAAAAGGATATGCAACATAAACAAAAGACTGGTCTGTGCCCTGTAAAAGGATATGAAACATCAACAATATCTTAGACTATTGACACACATAACAAAGACATGATTGATAAAGACTCTTTGAGTACATAAACATAGGTAATCAAAGATTACAAAGCTCACCTCGACGGGTCAAATCACCTTATATGGCACCATTATTAATTTATGCTTTATTTTAGCCCACAGGTTTCATCCATTTACACTTTATCATTATCACACGAATCTAAAAAAATTATCATAATGTACATAAATAACATTTATATTATATATATTATAATTTACATACTTTATGTTTATACTTATAATATAGGAGATAATACTGAATATAATAATATTATAAAAAAACATATATATGGTATCTATTTTTGAATTAATTTTTAAAAATATATGATATTATGATATATTTAATAATATAAATATAATATCGCTATAATCATACTTATACCATATAATCGTATTATACCCATATCGTATGATCATTGTATAATACCATATCAAACAATAATTGTATCATACCATTATGTGTTATCATAATATATCGTATCATATCATTTGTTTATCTATTTCCGAAAATCTAGGATCAATTATGAATTATCCATTACCTCTATTGGATTCCGGAAAAATTGCTAAAACCGCTTTACAAAGAAAGATACTATGCTGGCTTCCAGTCAAGTGCTCCTACCAAGCCTCTTTCTTACTTTTGAACTAAATCTACTAACAGCTATCATTAAGAATCTCTTCAGAGATTATCTGTTCCACACATATTCCAGAAGTGGTGTCAATCAGATGTGGATTTATAAAAAACTCTAAAGAGCTTTTGAATAACCCTAAAATCACAGAAATTTCACCAATAAATTGTACTGCATCAAAACGTATGATTCTCCATCACTTTACACAACGATTTCCTCACCATAATAATTAAAATCTAGGCTTTTTCAGATTCATAGATGAATTGCTTTTTTAAACAAAAAAACGCACCCGAAAATACGAATTTTTAGTCGTTGGGAAACAAGACACATATTTGTTAGAACACTCTGCATTGCCCCACACAAGTACTCTCTGAAGTAAGATTTAAGAGCATGTCTTGGGTCCTTTCTTATAGAATAATATTTTATGTAGTATTTTGAGGACAAGGTCCTTCTAACAATCGACGTAGGTATTACCTATGGGCACTAATTGTGCCCCCTTATTTGTGCAGACTTATTTTAATATATCATATGAAGCTAGAATTTGTACAGAACACCGTTACGGGATAAAAAACAAAAATCTTGCCGTGTCCTTTCAACCAATTACATACTAGGTATATAGATGATGTGTATATCAATTAACAATCATAATTTCCCAAAGAACTCGATATAAGGACACCCACAGAATCTGGACATATTGACTTCATATTTGGATATTTACTTAAACAATTGACTACTAATGGCAGAACTGACAACTACATATAAATGGATAAGTCGGATGTACTTTTAACTTTGCAATTCGTCAACAATTTCCTTTTCAATGTAGTAATATACCACTATTCACTGCTTTATGGTGTGTATATCTCCCAGTTGAATTCGAATACGCAAGAGCATGCTATACGTATTGCGGCTTTTGAAGCGAGGCCAACTACTAACAAAAAGTTGATGCTGCTAAGTGTGTTATAAACGAATCTCGTTTAAAGGTAATCATTTCGCAAATTTCTACGGTCGCATATAATGACCTTGTTTGCCGATTACAAATTAATCATAAGTCTATATTATGATCTGAATCTGTTTCATAACCCTTTGTTATTTGACTGTCATTTTCCTACTAGATTTGACTACGTGGTAATCCCGTTTACTTTATTTTCGACTAAGGTGCCTCTACGGCGGGGTGGTGACGGTAGCAGAGGATGCTTACTCCTCCATGGCAACCTGATCCTACCTTCGTATTTTGTCGGAGGTCCGTGTTGTCCCTAACACTCGATTTTTGTAAATGTTTTTTGGAATTATGATTTATCGTTTGACACAAATGTTAACTTCGGCCTTTTTGTATATACCAAATCGTACAATATTGTATCATACTGCAAATTGTATAATATTGTATCATACCATATAGGTATCATACCATATATGTAATCATTACATACGTTATATTATCATGTCACCATATAATAATATGTATCATTAAACCAATATCAGTAAATACTATGATCATACGGTAAACATAGCATATCATTATAATATACGTATTATACCAACAATAATATCGTTATACATATCGTATATTATCATATTCAAACCATATCGTTAATATCAATACCTATATCATATAATTACAGTATCATTAC
>CAJDSM010026984.1:2362-14955 GCA_903981925.1 Ostrea lurida | reverse complement strand
TAATATTGACAGTCCCAAATGGAGACTGACAACTGCATTACGGTGGTTTTCGGGATCATTATTCTTGACACACCAATTTTCCGTGGATTTCGTTGATGACCGCAATCCACCGAATTCAAAATGCTTAAAGCAAAGTTTGGTATTTCTGTTCCTTGCTCCGTCATTGTCCACGGCGTGGAGTGAATCAATACACTGTATAATGAAACTTTTCCCGGTAAACTATAGTAATAATCCCCGCTTGTTGCGCATGAGACGTCTGCTCGCTCTTTTCAATGCAATTTCCGATAGCTCTACGCGCGGGTCCACGCATGGAAAAAAATCGCTGTTTCTATAAAGATTTTACTGGGTTATTTTGAATTTTCTAATCAACGATGTCAACTTACCAATGTAATGAAGCCATACCACCCTGGTAAAGTATACCTTGCAATCGGACTAATTCTCTTTCACTCCTCCTGAACAATGGCGCCGAGTGGCTAATTTTCAACCCAGCGCTCTCAAATTATCCGAAATTTCACACGCTTTGACCAGCTCCCATTCACGCGATCCTTGACTCGTGTGTAATTACTCCGCATCGCTGAGAGTGGTTGACAAAACTGAATTATTCCCTGCGGTTTCATAAATGCCTTGACCAATATGAAAGTAGACATGCGTTTTATTCGTCGAAGATACAATCCGACGCCGAATAAAGGTAAAATTCACTGAAATTAATGAAATTTGTAAGTTAAACTTAATTAATATTATTGCATGAACAATGAGTAAGAGTTTTATATTGCTTTTTTAACCTTACATGTACAATGAAATATCCGATCTACACTTTTTAAGGGGGTGCTATCAAGCCTCTTGAAATCAGAACAATGTGAAAACTAAAGAAACTAAAATTTATGAAGTGACATGAAATGGAAGTTTACGTTTTTAACATTAAAAAATGCATGGTTCATGTAGTACTGAAATGGAAATATGTATCGAATCTTTCAAAAGAAATCATGTTTCAAAATACTTTGAATGAATTTGTGGTATAGCGGAGTATAGATTAGCATTTCGTTTGCAACAATTACATTGCCAAATGAAATGTAAACTTACAAAAGAATAATCTTGAAGTATAGCGCATGAAGTATGAGTTTTCCTTTTTGTCCATTAAGTACCTTCTAAACTGATAAAGCTTGCGAATTAGATGGCACCTGATGCGTGGACAGTATGGCTATTTGCGAAATTTTTTTTGTAGCAGATGTAAACAACATTTTGGATCATGTCGTGAGAGACATCAGACTATAGCATGAATCCGGCCGCATTATATGCAGAGATAAAAGTACAATCTGTTCCAGTTAAACTGAAATAAAATCTATACATGACAGACCTCACGATCTCTGTGTTTGCTCCAAGATTTCAGAGTGAGGGATTCCAATGGTTACATTCCAGCCCATTACATGGGTGTTGATATATTTTACGCCAATTTTCTTTATCCATGTTTCGTTATTGGGACAGACATAGACCGCGAATTATTTCGTCTTTGCACATTTAGATACAATATTTTGGGTTTCATTTTATTTTTCGAATGTTGGTTTTGACTAAAATAATGTCGCTTTAACTTATATCACTACTATATTTGAAAATGAAAGTAGATATTGGCCGCCAAATTTAGTAAAAGAAAGGAGGAAGGCAAAAACGAGTTTCCCGGTGCAAACACCGCGAACTTCAACTGGCTACAAATGATTTTGATTTTCGTGAATATTGTGGCTGATCTTAATGTATTGCGACTATGTTGATTCTTTAATGAAGATAATAGACTAGCACACGTTTTACCATGGATCTTTAAACTGGCGCTTCTTCTGAGTCTCTGTGTAAAGTTTCGACGAAATGCTCCCGAGTTCTGGTTCTACTTGTGGGAAATTCCCTGTTCTATCCGCTGCCGACTGTAGTAGGGACATAGCATGGATATTCCAGCGCAATTATAGGTAATTGTTTACGATAACAAACATGTGTTTTTTTTTAACAAATAAGTTTAACGGTGCTCATCAAAGGGGTGGAAATGATCAGCATATGTGACATCAAGTTATCATTAGTAGTTCTAGTTCATTCAGCTGCCTTACCATGCCATATGATATATCTAAATAGATTATATTTACATTTACAGGCATTGAATTTAAATATCTGGGAGCTTGAAAGAAACACGACCAGAGATGGAGACCACTGTTTTCTAATGCATGTGTACTTATTTTGGAGCTGTATGGTAGTGGCAATTTCAAAAACATTATTGCAATTTATGGATGAACTGTGGTTGTTTTGACATGAACCAATCAGGCAATCTAATATACTCCAAAACTAAATGTTATTTGAATTTTTTGGAATTTGCATGGTTGCAGAATAGAGCGGTGATTTAGTTCGGGGACTAATATTGCACATGTTAAACTTTAGGAATGTTCTTTTTCTTTTATACACCATTACTATAATTTTTAAGTTTTTGTACTTCTTGCGGTAAGAAATTTAAAAACTTTTCTTGCAAAGCCATCTTAAGGAGTAAAAATTGAAAGTTTTGCAGTGAGTCACTTCATTGTACTGCAAATCAATATCGCGTTTAGCAAACCCTTAACTCCGACAAAAATTTATTCTGTCTGACATGTTTTAGATAGGAATTTAACTTTTCCAATATTACTGAAGGTTCTACAGAATATATTAATTGTAGTAAGCATAGTATTCGCATTGGATATAATGCAGAAGACGTTCCGATTGGATTGAACGATGGTGATGTTTTTTTTTCCACGTGTGGGTCTCTCCACCGTTTTTTAGGTATCGCCGAGACAACAGTGATTTTTGCTCTGATCCACGAATTGATGCCCGAATCATTGATGAAACCATGAGTAATGAAAGCATGATGAGTTAATTTGCAATCCGTCACTGTTCCCCTTTCTATGTACGTGTAGTATTCCACTAATCATGCTTATGGTGTGTATCATTCCCAATTGATGTCGATACTGCAAGGAGCATGCTATGCGGTATGAGTTTTAAATAAGCGCACGGCCAATACTAAACAAAGTTTGATGTTTGCAGAGTTATAGATCGATCCTCGTTTAACGTCATCTATTTCGCATAGATTGCATCGGTCGCTAATAATTGATTGGTTTTGCGAGTTAGACAAATTATCACTAAAGTTCATATGTTGATAAGTAAAATATCCAAATATGAAGCAGAATTAACTCAACATTTGGTGATCGTACTTACACTCCTACTGCTCTTTCAAAATACGAATTTCTTCAAAATCATATTTCAGTTTTATCCCAGTCAATGGGATGGATGCATATGAATTATCGTACCTATACTGGATTCCAAACCTTACAAACAAAGATACATTACTGGATCTAGTAAATATTCCACCAAGCCCCTGTCTTAATTTACTTCTCACGAAAATATTAACAGCTGTTAAGGTGCAACTTCAGACGTATTGTTAAACTACATATGCCAGAAGTGGTGTAAATCAAATGTGGATTCTGTAAAACTCTAAAGAACTTATAGTTAATTTGAAATCTCAAAACCTTTCTCATATCAACACCATCAAAACATGATTTTTCAACACTTTACACGACCATACCGCACGATAAATTAAAGACAAGACTTTCTAACATTATAGACAGTTGCTTCTGCATCAAAAATGGAAAAAGAAAATATTCATATCTAGTGATCAGCCATTCTAAAAATTACTTTGTTAAACTCCACTCTGATTCTACACACAAGTACTCTGAAATTGATATCAAAGTAATGTTGGAGTTCCTCATTGGCAATATCTTTGTAGTGTTTGGCGATCAGGTCTTCCAACAGTCTGTTGGAATTCCCATGGACATGAATTGTGCTCATTTGTTAGCTGACCTGTTTTGATATTCTTATGAGGGAGAATTAATCCAAAAACTTCAACAGGAAAAGAAGAAATATTTAGCGTTGGCCTTTAATTCGACATTTCGATGTACTGACGACGATATATTTCGATATATTGATCTATTAATAAAAGCGATTTTCATTCATATGTCGATTCAATATATCCCAACGAACTAGAAGTAAAGGACGCCACAGAGTCTTCCAAGTCTGCTTCGTACTTGGATATTTTATTGAACATTGACATTAACGGCAAAATAACAACTCAACTTTATGACAAACGGAACGATTTCAGCTTCTCCATCGTCAACTTCCCATACTTATGTAGCAACATTCCATCATCACTTGCATATGGTTTGTATGTCTATCAACTTATTCAATATGCAAGTGCATTTTCTGCGTATGATGAGTTTTTTTTTTTCGTGGCAGGCTGCTTACAAACAAGTTGTTGCAGGAGTTTCAACAGTCACGTTTAAAGGCAGCATTTCGCAAATTATATGGTCGTTACAACGATTTAGTCTGCCAGTATGTTCTGTCATTGGATGAAATATTGTCTGATGTGTTTCAAAGTAATTGCTAAGATGTTTTTCATGCACTGGTTTAACTACGGATTACTCCGTTTACCTGATCAAGACAATGGGCTCACGGCGGGTGTGGCCGGTCAACACCTAGACACCTGATTCCGCCTCTGCTGTGTCCAGGGGACCGTGTTTGCCCAACTCTTGTTTTTGTATTCTATTTGGGACTTACGAGATTGATCACTGTTCGTTTCTTTGCCTTTACATCTATCCCAGATAATATTTCATGACTCGAGTGTGTGTTTCAAACTGATTCTATATTGTTTTGGCTTGTTTATATAAGAAAGGAATACCCCATAAATACATAAGTGCCTGTGCATATTTATCAATTCATTTGTCAGAAGGGCATGTATGTAGACGCTGTATAATTTGTAAATAGCGGAAGTAATCCTCGTATGCATTGTACTTTTTCAGAAAGTGTCAGTGTTGGTGTCGGTTTTAACGCTAACCACCATTGGCATTGAAAGATATCTTGGAATATGTCACCCAATGTCAGATTTTCTTCCTTGGATCAAGACTCGTGTTGCTCTGCTGGTAATTTGGATTGTCGCCCTGGTAACAGCTGTCCCGGATGTGTACTATATGACAGTCGTACCTGACAATGTCATACCTCCAACAATAAACTTATTGAAAAGTTGTCGATCAGCAGACAGTAAAGCAGAAGTGACGCAACAATTAGTCATATTTACTTTCTTCTTCATTATACCCCTTTTTATCATGGGGTTTGCCTATTCCAGCATTTTCATTTGCCTATGGCGGAGTACACAAAACTTACCAAATATCAGTAAGAAATATGACGTTCGTTTTAAAACATTTTACAAGTGTTTTTAATCAGAATGAACAGAAATATATAGTTTTGCAACCATATCATTTCAGTATATATTAAATGTAAGCATCCACATTTTCTATTAATAAAGATGTACTTTTGAATTATTTTCAGACAACGAACATGCAGCTAATGCCGTCATTTTGAACCGCAAGACTACGGCCAAGATGTTGATCGTTGTTGTCATTGGTTTCTTTGCTTTCAACCTTCCTGTTCATGTTTTAAATATCTTAAGGTAACTCCTATTCTAACCTATAGTTATCAACAGCATGCTACTCTTAAGTGCCTGTCATGTAGGTTCAGTATGAGTTAAAAGCAACAGCTGAATTTCCCGCAGCGATTTGAATTGAAATGGGGAAAGGATGTCATTTCTCAGTGCTTGTAAACTGTCTTTCATCCTTACTGCGAATTGATTTACAGGCAAATATTTACATTTTCAATGTCTTTGATATATTTGCAAATTGTAATGACAGTCATTTCCCCATGAATGCGTTCCAGTTATGAACAATGCGTGTATGAATCTTGATGAATATAGTACGTCTATTTTTAAAAACTGGGAATTCCGACAGAAATGAAAGTACAATGAAATTTCACATTTTAAAATGCACTGCGTATAAACTGCGACGCTTTTTTTAAAAGCGTCGTAGTTTAACACGTGTATCTTCAAAAATTAGTACATTTATTACTCATCATATGAAGATGTGACCTGGTGTTTTCATATTGATTGGGCAATTGTTCTTCAATTAACAGGTTTTTTTCCTGTAGTCATATTTCCAACTACCGGTACAAAGTATTTCTTAAAAATTCAGGAAGAGATTTGATAAAAATATTGTAAATACATTGTTTTTAAACTGAGCTTATGCATTTCTTATTTTGAAATAAAATATTTAAAGTATTAGAAATAATGGGGGTGGGAGGAGGTTGTCTTTTTGGAGAATTTTTCAAAAACAAATTAAACATGCATTTTTCAAAAGTAAAATAACTTTTATATACACGTATCTCACATTTTGAGTTTTAGTTAATGTATTTTTACCATTTTCTGTTCATTGGGGGGAGGGGTGGTGTTAAAAATGAGAAATAATAACACACAATTACATTCTCTGAAAATTCTATGTATTTGTATATAATGTTTGTATTGAGGATCACCAGATATGTTTCAGTATTTAATTGATTCATTAATTTTTTACAGGAACATTTTCAATATATAAAAAATGATTTTATACTAGATAACCAATTATAGACAACTTCATTCTGGTTTTTATCTGAGGAAATTTATTGTGTGCCTCGCTTGTTCCGAAAGGACATTTCTATTTTGAAAGTTCCTCATGTCCCCGGCTCAGGTCATTACGTGCGGAATATTGTATATGACTGCAGCTGCCACTGAGCTGCAAATTGTCCAGAATATATACACTGTTAGTTATTTTATCACCAACATGATGTGTAATTTTTCGCGGAAATGAGAAATCCAGACAGGCTGGTTTGCCAATATGGTATGCCATTTGGTAGAATGTTGTCTAACATGTTTCACGACAATTGTAATCTGTCTACCTTATCAAGACATAGGACTGACGGCGGGTGTGACCGGTCGACAATGGATGTTTACTCCTTCTAGGCACCTGATCCCACCTCTGGTGCATTGAGGGGTCAGTTTGCCCAATTGTTTTGTATTTTGTTTGGAACTTGCGAGATTGAAATTGCCTTTTCATATGAGCCAGGTAGACGTTAGAGGGCACAATGGTTGTGCTACAAGGATGAAGACTTTTATACGCTGTAATGAGATTTGTCGCTGATCTAGATAATGCATTGCGTTATATAAGAGGATTTCACGAAGTGACGAATGCACATGTATGTGATTCCCAAGATGCAAGCTTACGGAACGCCATATAGCTATCTAAGGTAAATCTGTTTATCATATGTTGCCGTATAGTCCTTCAGTAACACATTGATGTGAAACTGGTCCTTACAAGATGTGGTACCATCATTATGGAGTATGCATTATTGAGAGAGGTAATCCCAGTTGATTCGATACGCAAGAGCATGCCATGCGTGTGAGGACTTTTTAAAGCGAGGCAAACTTGAGGTTGCAGGGTTATAACGAATCTCGTTTAAAGTCATCATTTCGCGAATTCTACGGTCATAGCGACCTTGTTTGCTATTACAATTTATCAATATGTCATATATTGACTGATTTGTTTCATACAATTTCATCAATATTCATATATTGCTGATTTGTTTCATACCCTTTCTTAGACTGTCATTTTCGTACTAGATTTGACGCGGGTAACCCCGTTTACTTTGTTTCGACTACGGCTCACGGCGGGTGTGACAGGTCAGCAGAGGATGCTTACTTCTATGCACATGATCCTACCTTCGCTTTTGTTGGAGGTCCGTGTTGCCCTACACTCGACTCTGTTATATGGTTTGGACTATGATTACGTTTAACACATTGTTTTACTTCGCCATTTATATATATTTAGGAGTAGTACAAACAGTTAATGGAATTTTCCTTATAATTCAATTTTTTTGAAAATTGCAGCAGTATTTTATAAGATTACCTTTATCTAATGGCAAAGTTTTAAAAAAAATTGACCTTGTGATTTCTTATTTTAAGTCAAAAATCACTGGTCTGGACACGTAATTCTGAGAAGTCTAAATACACCACTCCAAGGCAAAGTTTGTGCTGTTTTGAAGAATTTTTTTTTGGATAAAATCAATTTTTTTGAATGCAAGTCAATTTGATAAAGCAAACTGAAATAAATAAGTCAATGAAATAATAATCATGGTAAAAATTCTGTTTCATATAAGCATTTTTCACTACAAAGGATCTGTGAAAAGCTTGATTCAGGGTATTTGTGATAAACGGTAAAATATGTAGAATCTATAATTCAAATTAAAAAAAAAACTAATATAATAAAGTTTGGGATACATAAAAGCAATATATTAAAAATAAAAAAAATTCACCTTGGGATTCTACATAAAAAGGAAATTTATCCCCCCCCCCCCCCGACTTTTGAACATGTAACTCAGCCATTTACACACTATTAAAGTTATATTATCATTGGCTTTAAATTAATATATAAGTCATGAACAAAATCAGGACTCTTTCAAAAATTTCTCTTTCTTTTAAAAAATGGTCTACAGGTTTATTGGGTTACCCCCCCCCCCCCCCCCAAACACACACACACTTTGAATTGCTAGATTAAGAATGGTAAATATGTAGAATCTATATTCAAATACAAAGAAAACTAACATAATAAAGTTTGGATATATAAAAAGCAATATTTAATATTTAAAAATCACCATGGGGATTTTACATAAAAAGGATTCTAACACCCCCCCCCCTCCCGACTGTTGAATATGTAAATCAGCATTACACTCTATTAAAGTTATATCTATCATTAGCTTCAAAATTAAAATTTTAAAATCATGAACAAAAATCAGTTTTTCCTCTCTAATTTTTTTTTCTTTTGATAAAGAAAATTTCTGCGGGTTTTATTGGGTTATATCTCTTTAACACCCCCCCCCCCCCACCACCACACCACCACCACACCACAACACACAGTCCGACACCCTAATATTGAACAATACCTGGTTACTAATTCCAGGATCTGGATCGCCGCCAAATTTAATGGCGACTTTCCTAGACCAAGATACATCTGTGTACCAATTTTCAAAGCGATCTGACCATTAGTTTTTGCATGCAGTTGCTAACAGAGAAATGAATAAACGCCCCAGAATCTATAACCCCCTTGGCGGTGGTAACAAGTGTATGATTATATAGAATTTTCCGGATAACATGGGGGTAAAGGCTGTCACATTCTGATGGATGAAGTTGTGACCCGTATTTACATACATGTGTATCCCATTTACTTAGAAGATGGCTTCCTTTGGAAATGAGACGATTGATTCCCAAGTAGATTTGGAGTCTTTAATTGGGTATTTCCAGGGGGAGAAAAGGTGATTGTTGGTGTCAATCATTGTCTAACATACTCAGGCCTATCTTGTCCAGGCGTGCCGACTAAATACATGTAGTCCATTTTATAGGTTATTATGAAAAACAACTTCTTAGGGAGAGAGAAAAAACAATACAATCAATCTTCTTTTTCCACGAGCAGGGATTGAAGAGAAAAGAAAACAAATGTTTGTCGCTGAAAACGCTCAATTAAGGTCTGCGAATCTACATCTTCTGATACGAACTCCATGTTCTCTGTTCCTTCTGGAAGCCAATTAAAGGAAAAGTAGAAATGGTTTCAAACTTTCTTTGATTATGAAATATGGTTGGTTGGTTCTATATTGTTTACGTCCCTCTTGAGAATATTTCACTCATATCAATTATGGAGACGTCACCATTGTCGTTGAAGGGCTGCAAATTTAGGCCTGTGTTCGGCGCTTATGGCTTTCGAGTCAAATTCAATTTTGAGAGGGTTTTGCAGGGACTTTATTTTGTGGTAGAAGGATTGATTAATCAAAGATTTCTAAATCTGCATGATTTTATATTTTCTTTCTACTTTGATTTCTGTCCGAATTCCCAATTCTTAAAATAGACCTAATATTTATTATTTATTACATGTTTACTCCTTTATCTCATGGATATCAATCATAAAAACTCTAATTATTACACTGTGGTTTCCTCCGCCGATTGTGAAGTCACAGACGTACGTAAAATTTACGTAGTTTGTGTATGTACAAACAATTCTCAACAATATTACTGTTGACGTAAAGGATCATTTGTAGTATATTCTTTTAAAATGAAAAATGTTAATATCATGAAGAATTTTACTCTTAATTTTCTTAATTTCATTTAACAATTGAATAGGGATATTCTCAAACACAATATACGTAGTGACGTGGCTAAAGGCAAAATAATGATACGCGGCTTCAAGGGCAGAACAGCAGAATTATGAATAGAAAACGGAGGGAAGAGGTGTTAAACATGTGATAAAAAGAATCTCCTATGATTTGTGGTTTGATGTGATTAATATCCAATTTGTTGTGTGTTTTCTATTCCCTCGTTGGATATAAATCATATCAAACCACAAACCATAGGAGATCCTATATATGCATAATTATCTGTCAAGATTCATACGCGCACTCTTCTCAACTGCAACGAATGATAATCAATACAATTTGAAAGATATCAAAGGTATATTACCAGTAAAATAAGGATGCACTAATACAGTATCAGTCAGCCAAAATGAATCATAATCTTGTTGATTATTCAGCAAATAATTTCTAAGAGAATAAGTGTTTTTTTCTGTTTGTCTCAATATACGGGTTGTTGCACCTCAGCTTCGTATTTGCGCCAGGTATTTTCGTACCCTATAGGTGTGTTATAAATAAAAGGAAACCGAAGTTGTATCGTCTTTGAAAATAATATTCCGATGGCCAATCTCTTTCGAATCTAAAACTCTTACCATTTTGTATACGTCTTATATAGCAACAAGCGCTCACCAAAGCCTTCAAGAAATTTGGACAATTTCTTTATGAAACAGAAATACTCGCAGGTAACAGGAAGTCAGTGGAAAAAAATTATGTTTCATATCAACATATTGAAAGGTTTGTATATCATTCCGAAGTTGGTTTTTTTTTCTTCTTCTTTTCTTTATCACAAAGAAACTGTTGATAGACCCACGTCATTTCTTTTTAGAATAAAAAATGCTGATGTCACAAACATTTCTAAGAATCAAAGATTGACATCAGAAGTGCATCACGTTTAGTATAGAACATGTAAAGCGATATCAAAGATTCAGTGTGAAAACAAAATCCAGTAATACATTTATTGAAGTGTGCTGGAACATTTATTACTCTCTGAACACCCGAGTGTATTACGTCAGCTATGAAAATCGTAGCGATCGATAAGCTTAATCCTTTGTCTGTCCCATTATACACTGTAGCTACTAGGGGAGGGGAGGGGGCACTCGGCGCGAGCAGGTACTATACAGCTACCAGGGCATAGAATCGAAACAACTTGCCGCAAAATGGCTTGTGGGAATTGAAAAATCCTACTTCCTACTCAAAAATACTTCGAGCCACTTCCGGTTGACATTGGTCTAGTATTTTTTCATGTAAAATTATATGGTTTGAGTGAATAAATTAAACTTATATAGGAGGACAGAAATGTAAAACATTTAACGTCGATGACAAAGGCAGTTTACAAGTACATGTACTTGAGCTTTCTCGAGTGAGCAAGCAAGGATTGACATAGTCCTGAATCCTAGACAACCATGTCCCCTGTGTAAAAACAGGTCTGTAGGTTATAAACTTTTTCTGTACTCATACTCAAACTCGTACTTTATGCCGATTCATTTATCTATGCACATTTATCTATGTTTGTTTTGAGTACAACTCGGATCAAACTCCAAAGCATAAGTACTAAAAACATTTTGACCATGTACTCCATTTGAGTATAAGAATGATTATATCAAAGTTTCATAAAGATTTAGAGCACCGAGTTTGAGCTTTCAAGAGTATGAAAAAAATGTGCTCAAAAAGTTTTATACATGTAACTTGCAGGCCAGGTTCCACACAGTGCCACATTGAAACAGAGAATTGCTAAAGCTTAAGCAGGTAACAGAAGCCATGAATGGCTGTTTCTGCAACTGGCAATTTCTTTTTAAATTTTGGGGAAAAAATTGAAAATACCCTAGCTAGTTCTTGATCATGACGAGAATCGATCGTGAAGATTGAGCTCAACAATCTGTTTATACATGTATGTAGTTTAGTAGTTTTGATATTTTTGATGACGTTTACTTTTGTAACCCACCTTAATAAAGGGTTATGATAGGCTCCAAGGTCATACACAAGAATGAGTAAAATATTCTACAATTTGTCCTCCCAATGACCTAGATGTACATTGTTGGATATTATTTATTTGTTGAATATGAACTAAGAACATTTTATCTTTGTTACATAGATATATTTGTACAGAATTTATAGATAAATGTGATCTTGATATCATTTCAGAATCATGAAACATTTTTAGGTTCTTTGTGAATTACATATAAAGTTAGAAAGACAGTACTACTGCAACGATTGTGAGATTGTTCGTGCATTGCTTTTGGTTGTGCTTTGTGTCCCTTTGGCATTTTATTACCATATATAGGTTAAAGTAGCATAATCTGTATTTTTACGAAAAATGAAATCTTCCAGATGTTATCTAATAAAGTTATGCTTTCTTGCGTAATTACAACATTGAAAGTAAAAAAAAGTACTTGTTTCTAATTATTTATAATATTACCAACCTATCAAAATATCGTGTATGTAAGCATGCGTAGTAGTGTATTGTTGTTTTGCGATACATACACATGACCTTTTTCTCTTTGTTAACA
>CAJDSM010026983.1:60-11688 GCA_903981925.1 Ostrea lurida | reverse complement strand
TATTATAGCCCAACAATACATTGTGTGCAAAATTCCCCTACTTATTTTGTAAGTCTAAATAGTATGCATTTTTTATTCATTTTCAGCGAAAGAAATCCAAGATTTGTAAACTTTGGACTAGACTCAACCCATTTAATCATAAGAATGTGAGTATCTGTTCAATATAAATCATATACGGTACCAATTTCATGCAATACATTGGCATATGCATGAAGTATAGATGAAATTAATTAAATGATAAACTTGGATTACCATTCAACAAATACAAATATTTCACTAAACATCGGATAACTTTGGTGTAATATATCAATATATTTACTATCACTTTTTATTTTAGAAGAATGAAACGCAGAAGAAGAACCATGAAAAGAAAGAGAGAAGAGCCAAGAAATCAATTCTTTCTCGATTCTTCAGGAGAAATCGGGGAGATCTATAACGCAAAATCCACAGAATAGCGAAATATGATATACAATGTATGTTTTTAGCAACAAAAAACGTTTCAAATGTTTGAAATATTGATGCGTATGTAAAGGACTCAGAATAAAATGTGTTGTTTAGTTACTATATACGTCTTGTACGTGTGATTTCTCCTTGGGCATGATATCATTAGAATATAGATACGGAGAAAGGGGTTATAAAGCAGTGAATTATGGTATTCTACTACTATCACTATTATTTACAACTGTAGCGAATGTGATGTCTTGATATAACTCCCATTATTAAAAAACAAAATTCATCTTTGTGAAAATGTGCTGTCATCTGATGGGAACAATGTTGATTTATCCGGTAGACAGGTCAATCCCTCTGTTCTATGGAATCAATAAGACCTGCAACTTCTGCCAATTCGGATTTTTCCACAGTAAAGTACTTTTAAACATGTCTCGGATCCGTTGGACCATCAACATCGATAACCTAATTTATTGAAATAAAGTATTTGCAAGGAATTATTCAGTATGATAAAGTTGCATAATTTCGCGTATATTTGTATACCTGGGTATTAGTACATAAGATCTACTTTGAAATAAATTTTTGCGAGTAAAATATATCCCTTCCCCTTTGTTTACAGGTGGGTAATAATTTTTTTTTTGTTTTTAAACAGTTTGGGGGCGGGGCTTGACTAAGCGTCTTCACAAGTATAATAAATGTAATTAGTTATCATTATCATAGTCACAGTTCATTATCAGACAATGAACAACGTAATCAAACAAACATACTTTCCTGACTGTTGTGCTTAACGGGCAACACTGTAATGATCTTCAATGATGCAAGAGGCCCATAGCAGCAGTGATCTAGACACCCAAATACACAGCTAATAATTGTTGTCATGGGGTGGAGATCTAATGAAACTGCTGTTGATCACTGGACCCACAAAGGTAATAAAAGCAGTCTGAAATCAGCTTGCACATTCATTTTTGGTATCTCAGAAGCAGCAAGTCAAGATCGAGGAAAGAAAACACTGAAAGGTTAGTTTGGTCGGATGGATTGCCTTTATACATTTCGTAACGGAGCTTGCACAGGTGAAATTGTCTATCATTTAGAGATTTATAATTAGACCATTCGTTAGAAGGCTGACCACTGTTATACGTGGCTATCATTTAGGGGTGACTTTAGAGGTTCGCCTATTTTCGGTGTCTTCTTTGTTAGGGAGGGTGTACGGCTTCAGAGGTACGCAAGTTGACTGTCCGTCCTGATAAGGCATTAAACATCATGTGACTGTCTGCTTCTGGGGTTACAGCCTATTTTATTTGTAGAGTAGGTCTTGCTGCTAAGTTTTGCCTGAATAAGACAGGCTTACCAATTAAACTTTTACTGATTAGAGGCCGACCACGCGTGATTTCCCCTAAGTAAGGATAGACCCCAATAAATAGCAATAAAAGTCATTTTAGAGAGGAAAACCACATTAATCATTTTGTTAAATCATTTGGAAGAGGAAAATTTTATTAGTTTCTTGAATTTATCAAAATCCCCAGATCCTGGAATCAACCGGGTACGGACCCCCTTGACACGTTACAAAAGTAAAGGCAAAGATAACGAACAGTGATCAATCTCGTAAGTCCTAAATATAATACAAAAACAAGAGTGGGGCAATCACGGACCCCTGGACACACCAGAGGTGGGATCAGGTGCCTAGGAGGAGTAAGCATCCCCTGTGGACCGGTCACACCCGCCGTGAGCCCATAGTCTTGATCAGGTAAACGGAACAGACCGTAGTCAAATCAGTGTGTGAAAAACGGCTTAACAATGGTTATGAAACACATCAGACAGCATTTGACTCAATGATTGGTCATATTGGTAAACTAAATTGTTATAACGACCATAGAACCCACGGAATGCCGCCCCCAAACGCGACTGCCGAAACCCCCGCAACAACAACCTGTTCGCAAGCAGCTCGCCTCGATTCAAAAACCGATTATACGCAGAACAAGCCCTTGCGTATCGAACACGTTGAGAGACATACACACCATATGCAGGTGATGATGGAACATTGCCACACAAACATGGGAAGTTGACGATGGAGAAGCTGAAATCGTCCCGTTTGTCATAAAGTTGAGTAGTTAGTTTGCCGTTAATGTCAATATTCAATAAAATATCCAAGCACGAAGCAGACACGGAAGACCCCGTGGCGTCCTTTATTTCTAGTTCGTTGGGACACATTGAATCGACATATGAATGGAAATCATTGTTATTGATAGATAAAACATCGTCAATATATCGAAATGTTGAACCAAAGGCCACCGCCAGAGATTTCCTCTTTTCATGCAGAAGCCTCTCAGATGTTCCACAAATAACCATATTGCTGTTATTTCACTATTTTGACGATAATGGAATCCGTGGTCCAACTTTGTCTTGGATAGAACCAATCCTTAGCAATAGAGCCCAACGTGTTGGCATGGAAGGAGTGGTGTCAGAATCACTACCAATAACCTCCGGAGTACCTCAGGGGAGTGTGCTAGGACCCTTGCTATTCCTTGTGTATATCAACGACCTACCTGCACTAGTCAAACGTTCGTCTCTTTGCAGACGACTACCTGCTGTATCGAAAGATTAGACAGTCCCCACGACACAGCAGTGTTACAAAGGGACTTAAAGGAATTAATAGAATTGAACCCTAACAAATGTTAAGTCATTCGTATTACTCAGAAAAAGAAAATGTCATCCTGGGGAACTACTTTATCCACAACTAGGTCTTTAGTATGCCAGTTGTTTTCAACAAAGCCAAGTAATGCCATCATGGCCTTCCTCCGGAGGAATCTTTCATTCTGTTCCCGGAAAACCAAGATATGTTACATATTAATCATCAAGTGGCATATATGCTTTTACTGTGTTGGACCCCCCCCCCCTCTGCAGTAGTACATATTTCGTTACTATGGATTCTTGGCAGGGTATATGGACTCATATTCCTTGTCAAAGTTATAAATTCTCCTCGCTGGCGCCTCGGGAGAATATAACTTTGACAGGAATATGAGTCCATATACCCTGCCAAGAATCCATATAATAACTAACTGTACAAAAATGTTTTTTCTTCGCATAATTTCAAAAGAATTTTATCAGTAGTCGCTGTAAAATTGAAATTTAATGGCATTTAAATTTGTTAAGAAATCACAGTATGGTTAGATTATTTCCTACAATATTTTTAGTGATCAATGTATCACAATTTGCAAAACATCTTACTTCTAACGAAATTTTGAACAATTTTGCATAATCCAGTGTAAATATGAGGAAATTTCACTAATTTGATCTCGGCTTCACAATAAGTTTATGTGCTCTAACTGTAACTGCGTCAACATATAAATAGGCATACATACATTGTACAATGTAAGTACCGTATTTTAAGTACTGAACAAGTTAGCCTATCCAAGTTTTCATTTAAAATAATCCTAAACAGATGAATCCCACATTTAACCAGTTCATCATAGACATGTTTTGAACTGGTTGTGGAATGATTTAATGCTTTAAAATTTCGATACATATCCATTTTTGTTGTTGCGCAAACTCACAGACCAGAACTGCTATTTACTCGCCTTACTGTTGAGATCTTTATCTTATGTCTAGTTGTATTTTAAATCTAAAGTAATCCCACGCGCGTTTGTCTGCTTTGCAGTGTTATTGATAATGCAAGCAGGAATCTGACATGGCTACACATCGAAGAGTTACGATTGTTTTAAGCCCGAGAAACATTACGTATTTGCTAGCGGCTCTTTCTGTTATTGTTCTTTTTAGTATTTGGAACCCAGTACGTACACTTCTCAAAATTTTCGAATTCGTTATGAGGTTAACACGGAGATTTGTTCAATTTTTTGTATTCAAATGTTTTGTTTAATACTAATCGTTCGTCTGTCACTGATTTCCAAGTGGATGACATCAGTCAACGTACATCTAAAAAACGGTGGTTTTTTTTCCCCTTTTTTCTTGGGGCGAAACCCCCCCCCACGGGGAAGGGAGAATTTACAAATGAATCGCGCATAGCAGCAAGACCATTCGATGCACTTTCGTGTTTTCTTCAATAAAACTATTTGATATTTTTTAAACAATGATGGTATATGTGATTCAAAAAATAGTGTTGATTCAATCCGGATTATTATTCTAATTTTCAGTACTCATGCGAATGCTGATAGACGAAGAGCTTTGAGAGAAACATGGCTTCTGCCATATCGACATAACGAAGGCAACATCCGGTATGCTTTTCTTCTTGGGATGACCTCTAACCCGAGTTTACAAGAACCGCTTGAGACCGAAAGTGCACTGTATAAAGACATAGTTCAAGAAAGTTTTCTTGACAGTTATTACAATCTTACCATCAAAACAGTAATGGCGTTGAAATGGGTAAACATACACTGTAATAACGCAAAGTTTATGATGAAAACAGATGACGATATGTACGTAAATACGGAGTCTTTGAAAATCTCCCTCCTAAAACATGGTAGTCAATTACTCCAGTCTGTTGGTGGTTACTGTTGGTTGAAAGGAAGGCCACAGAGACAAAAGAATTCTAAATGGTACGCATCGTACAGAATGTATCCACAAAAGATTTATCCCGGCTTCTGCTCTGGGACTGGATATGTGACAAGCATTTCAATGGCTAGAAGATTATTTGATATTACCCCGAATGTTCCTTTCTTCCACTTGGAAGATGTGTATGTGGGGCTCTGTCTATATGCTCTTGGTTTGTCCGTGACGCACATCAGAGGTTTTAACCTGGGACGGATTCCTATTGGATGTGTCTATAAAAGCAACGCATTGATTACGTCACATGAACTTGAACTGCGCCATCTCCTTTATGTGTGGCATCTGAGATGTAAACAAAGACATACTGGGTAGTTTCAAATCACCATTTGTTCGACTTACATGTATGACCGTGACCATTATCTGTATCATTTCTAGCTTAATCAAAACCATTCAAAATGATAACAAGACGATAATTTTGATACAAAGGCATCAAATTCGGACGCTAAAATTTTAATATTCCTTCTTTCATAACGAAATATATAGAAAAACCAACACTATAGGACTCTTGTCCATGCTCCTTTCAAGTCTGGCCATTTTTAATTAGGCAACTAGATTGCAGTTGAGAATTAATATCTGGAAACCCCATAATGAATTGCTTGAATTTTCTATTTTTACACACTGCCACTTTGGGGGGGGGGGGGGGGGGGCGTGTTTGATTGTGTTAAACTTCGTTTAACGTGAATTCATAATAGTTCGTTGAATAATTAAAATAATGAAACGCAAATGATTACAGCTAATTTTTTTTGGTGTAATTTTCATATTTGTTTTTCAATCAATATATAATGTAAAGTATTTAGTATTGAAGAGAGTGAGGGGAGAGATCGAGATAATTTGAATGTCAATTCGGATCACAGCTGTCAGTTTCCGGTACCATTTTCGGTTAGGGTATAGCCCCAGTAGTTACGATGAATGAATGAATGAATTTTAAATTCTCGGTCCACTTGATTGTTTTCTGTTAACCGTTTTTAAAAGCAAATTACATACAGTCTGCGTATTACATTATTGAGCATCTCGTTTACGTTTATTTCTGCTTTCCAGCGGCTCAATAATAACCGTTGCGTCACAATATAATAGATGAATATACAATTCTCATTGTTATGAGATTGATAACACTCTTTCTACTTCCCCATGGAGGGTATTATTATCCAAGTTCGAATTGCAATATGCTAATTATTCTCCTTTGGGAACCAACTGTACATGTACTATCATCATAATACTCATCTCATATAAGAGTAAACTATCATGTTTTTTAAAGTATGGTGCTGATACTATACTGGGACAAAAAAGTAAAGAATCATATTCATAACAAAATAACAACATATTTCATCACAAACTATTATTTATCTTCAAAATCAACAATTACACAAACAATATTTATCGTTTTTATTCCAAATCATTGAAGGCGTTAACATTACAGAAGGCATCTTTGTACATTACCCCCTAAAACAGAATGAAAATTAGCCATCGGTAAAGGACGGAAAATTCACAATTTAATTCGTTTAAAATGATTTTATTGAAGTCAATATGTGGTTATGACTCAGTGCCTGAGTTGAATAACAGCGCGACAACGTCTCTGCATTGCTTCGGATAAGTCTCTGGAAATTTGGCATTTTGATTCCATTCTCGACCCAAAGCAGCAGAAAGTTCCTCACGATATCATTTAATTTTATTTCATTGATCACCCCAGCGCGATGCTCATTTGGTTAAAACACCTTTTAGAATGAGATGATTTTTTGATCAGTACCTGAACAACAAGTAAAAGTCTAATGAACATTATTTTGTTGTACTATCAATATAGAACATCAGATAAGCACAATAAATCTTATATTTTTTCCGGGTGATATGCAAGTTATCACCGAAATTTTAGGGACGCTTCGCGGCATTGATGAGTTTTACCGTCTAAAATTTTGTGATACCTGCATCACCGAAAAATATTAAGATTCATTTCTTACTTCCTCGGAAGCACGGACGGGCTGAAACTGCCTGCTGTAGCTTGTCCCAAGCATTGTTCTATCGGGGTTAAGATCTGGGAGGAAAAAAGAAAAAAGAAGCACAGTTCGGCCAGTCCATTTCGCTCGATAGTCTGTTTCCAAGACTCTAGCCCTGTGAGGACGAGCATTATCATCCATTCAAAATAAAGTCATCGGTCCGATAGCACCGGCATTTACGGTCTGACGATGGGTCTAGAACCTCGTCATCGGTATCGGATGCCCGTAAGATTGCCTGCGATAACGTGCCAAGTTCAGTCTTTCGGTTATATGGATACCACCCCCAAACCATCACTGAACCACCTCCAAAACGATCGTGCTCAGCAAACCACAAACAGTCAGCCATACGCTCACCCTGCATACGCCAAACCCGCCTACGTCCATCATGAAAGGTCTACACAAAAAGCGCGACTCAATCAGAACAAGATGTGTTGTGAAACACGATTGCCCCCGTATTCACATGCCAGTGGAAGGGGCTTTCATAAGGATTATGGCATGTGAAATATGAAAGGTTTATCCCCTTACCATTCAAAAAGTTACGGCCAATGTTAATTTTTGGGTTAAATTAGGGCTTCAAAATTCAGCGTCATAACATTTTGGGTACCAGATAAAGGACTCGTCATAAGGAAATACACATGTGAAATATGGAATGCCCTAACTCTTGCTATTCAAAGTTATGGCTAATGTTTTAAAGTTTTTGAAAAGTAGGTCTAAGTTCACATCAAAGTCTGGAGGTCAAAAATGTTTGGTACCATGCGGAAAGGTCTGTAATAAGGAAACATACTTATGAATATCAAAGCCGTAGTACTTTATTCATTCAAAAGTTATAGCTAAGGTTAAATTTTTTGAAAAGGTAGGTCAAACTTCAAGGTCAGGAAGGTCAACAATGTTTGGTACCCACGGAAAGGTCTTAGTCATTAAGGAACAATACATGCTGAAATATTAAAGCCCTAGTACCTTATCATTTCAAAAGTTATAGCTAAGTTTAATTTTTTTTGAAAATAGGTCAAAAACTTCAAGGTCAAAGTCAAGAAGGTCAACACATGTTGCGTACCCACGGTTAGTCTTGTCATAAGAAACATTACATGTGAATATCAACGCCCCTAGTACTTACCATTCAAATTATAGCGAGGTTAAAGTTTCCAGACAGAATGACAGACAGGACAAAAAAAACAATATGCCCCCCCCCCCCCCCCCACCGATCTTCGATCATGAGGGCATAAAAAAGAACACCCCCACACCCCCGATCTTCGATCATGGTGGGCATAATAAAAAGAACGGGGTCCCCAATGACGCCAATTGCCAGTTTACGTGAATTTCGTAGCCTCCCATTGATCTAGAAACAACCAACGGGACAGAATGAAAGTGAGCTTAGAATTATAAAAAAAATAATTTCTTCACACACCTGGACAAAAAACTCACACAAAAAACTATATTGAAATTCGACATTTTGATATTCAAACCACAGTTCGACAACTACTCACCAAACACCTCACCCTCGCACCTAAAGTATACCCTCAAAAATGAATTCCTCACAACCCAAACATAAAAACCAACAAAAAAAAGTCTGGAAAACCAACGGGTGGAATGGCAGACAGACAGCACACCAAAAGAAGAAACGCTCATAAGTCCCTCTGGTTACCAACAACCAGTACACAACCAAGGGCACATAACTAAAACAAGATTACGAACATAACAAGACCAACTCGAAATCTCACGGAATCCGTCAACACAGGAAATCGATCTGTATAAAGAACACAAATATCCTGCTACTCTCCATTTCAATGTTCTTTCCAAAACTATATAATACATGTCAACAACCGAAAAATACTTTCGAGAGAACAACTGATTTAACTTATACATTTTCTGTCAGGCATATTGCGAGCAGTTCTCTGTCTCAAGCCCCAGTTTCGAATTGGCGACTGATGCCAAGGTCTAATGCAAGGTAACGAATCAATAACCCTCGACTATCTTCCTATATGACCCAAAATTGGTAAATTCTGATATTTGGTTCTCCTGCCTACATGTTACCTTTCAAGCTTGCATAATTTTGACTACACTCGTGTATCATTCTCGACGTTGTATTAGAATGCTTCATTAGACAAATATTCGAAAGTAAAATGAAGCCACAAAGCTCTGTTTTCTTCTGAAACCTTACTTTGATGAATCTGTTGCAAGCTTTTCACTGCGCATACCTAGTGGCTTAATCATTCATAATCACAAATAAGTTTATGTTTATTTATAAATCATCTTTAAAAAAAACTTTCTTACTTTTTTTTCGTGTGGTTCAAGTCTATTTCAAATTTAAGGTGAAAACTCGTCTGTTTTTTGCCATGTCAAAAAGAATCGTTGAATGAATTCGCATTTTTATTAGCAAAAGAGGCATTCTCCGAATCAATAGTCGATATGTGGTCGCTGCGTTTGCAGTTTAACCACACACATCCAAACACGTTTTCAAAGCTTTATTGACCGAATGTTGGTGAAAAGCTCAAAACACAATATACAAAAAGGGGAAACATGTATACACAATATATAAGGAAACATCGTACTACAATATGTAAACATACTGGCAAATTGAATACCTAACTTATTAGCGAGCAAGTGTCACAAATTGATGCAGAGTGCTTACATATATACCTTTGACTAGCTATTATTGAGTACAAATACATAACTTGTGTACAAATAAAAGAATTTCACAATCCAGGGAGCATTCCACATTTAACACTTCAGTTATAATGCTTCAAAACATGTTGTGTTTTTATCAAGTGTCCTACACAACATAACCCAAAATACACAAAATGTGATCAAATGCTTATCTAGTAAATGTAAACTCATCAAGCATTAGAGTTACCCTCCAATCTATTTTTAGATACATGTTGAACACACAAACGATTCCACACAAGACAGATTGGACTAAATAACAAAATAAACAAGCATGTACTTATTGCTAAAGAGAGTCAAAACAATTATAAGAAAAACTTACCAGTGTGCTCAAGGGCAGGGGAAGGGACATACAAATTACTCGAACAACAGTCACCCAATGCGCTACAGACGCGCCAGCATTGAATAAGTGTATTAACAACAAACCAAACACTGAAGCAAACCCAAAACAATCCGATGCAAAAATGTTAACTTGTACCTTAAAATGTGTCTTATGACCACGGACAATATGTAATACATTTGGGTTTTGATCACACTATTGATTAACCACAAAAGTTTGAGATGCTTATTGTAAATTCTCAGTCTTTTGGCCGGGTTGCACGAGTGCAAAAACCGGCTTATAAAAGGTGAATGGCGGACGGAGAAATAATTTCTGTAACACTTTACTCAGTAAACTTACTTATCGTTGCCTCATGACATTTAACATTTTATCATCAGCGGGTTTGGTCCCATATCGTGGGATTCCGATTTCAGACCTGTCGACATCTACTTCCTGTTTACGAACTAGAATATTTTCCAGGCTTATCTTAATAGTGCAAATTTTCGTAACACTTTAGCTCAGCAATTTAATTATCGTAAGCCTCATACCTTTGATATCCATCATCAGCGGTGTCCCATATCGTGGGATCGATTTCAGAACCTGTTCCGACACCTACTTCCTACTGTTTACCGGCTGTAGAATATTTTTCCTAGGTTATGCTGGCTGGGAAAGTTCGACACATCATGTTTCAATGAATCCTGTAACAGCAATCCTACAACAGCATCAGTATCTATATTGCAGAAAGAAGGGTTGAGATCCACATTTCTTCATGAAAAATCTAATCTTGCCTCGCGTTTTCGGCAGTCCGTCGAAGAATGAACGTTGATTTCCATGTGTGAAATCTGTTGTGATGCACTGCCAAGTATACCCCTTTCATGTTACCAAGGTTTCCCTTTTACAGCCGTGCATTGCCACCTAAACTCCTAGATTATTTGCAAAATTCGATATCAAAAATTGCAAATTCATCTTGCTCTTCAAATACGTTAACTATTCGCAAACCGCCAATATAGTTCCCTCGAAGAAGTTACAAAACTTGTTGATATTTCGTTTCACAAAAATTGTAGAATAATTTATTCAATAAAAAGTGATCATTGATATTAAAGTTGAAAATATCATTTAAAAACAGAAAGTATTTTAAATTTTCAACAACATTTGTGTGTGGCTTTTATTTATTACAGTTCGCGAATCATTTCAAGGACACACGCAAGGGGTCCACAATGGGGAAAACAAAATTCAAACATAACAAATGGACTGACGCTTTTTCAGTGAACTGATCGCTAAAAATTGTTGCCCAGTGAAATTACTGAAATTATTGGTTGTCTAAAATTCCAACTAATGTCACATTCCTTTTTAATTCAGTATGACAAATTAAGCTTCTTGGTCATTTCAAGACAAACAATTTGTTTCACATAGGAAACATCTGTAGAACAGAGCATTTTTCAAAATTTTCTGCCGGAAATTATTTGCAAGAACTGCACCGGCAATTAAGAGATACACGTCACACTGTATCCACGCGGCCACACGAGTACACAACTCTTGTTTATTACAGCCGCGAAACAAAAATTGCAAATAAACACACGAATGACGCTTTCTTCATGAGCATGTGGCGTTAAGAATTTTACTTTTATATCAAATGCCAATGACAATCTCCTT
>CAJDSM010026982.1:1277-16290 GCA_903981925.1 Ostrea lurida | reverse complement strand
ATTCCGGGCAGTCAATTCAGCGCCTCTAGAATTCCCTGGTATACCTTCCTCTTTGGAATTCTTTTCCACAACTTTCTCTTCAGCTGTACCTTCCAGACCTTTCTCTTTGGTTAGCTCGTCCTTGTCATTCTCTCTTGCAGTGTCTTTCTCATCTTTCTCTTCAGCCGTCTCTTCTCTTGTTTCACATTTTCTCTCCTCTTTAGAATTCTGTTCAATGGTTTCCTCCTTAGGAGTATGTTTCCTGGCTTTCTCTTCGGCAATGTCTTCAAGGTCTTCCTCTTCAGTATTCTCTTCATTATCATCCTCCTTGAATTCAAAAGGAAATATCAATACATACTGAGAATAATCTCATTTCCTCTCTTTGTAGTCTCATCACTTTACTTAGATACGCTGACATGTTCGTGCTTTTATATATGTAATTAGACAAAACGTTAATGCCACTTACAACCAAGAGATCCAGTTTGGGATGAAACTTATCCCTGCTCCACTCTCTGTGGAAACAATAATGCACTGCGTCTTGGGGTGCGAATGGCTGAAATGTCATTTTCAAAATTATCCATACTTAATGTTACATAAATCTAACGCTGGATAAAAACATCATCGATGGGTTTGTGAAACTCGTGGAATACATAAGATGTTATTTCTAGTTGTAAGGTCGTGTACCTCCAGATACGACAATCTTCTTTCTAACCATTCGACGAGTTGCCTCCCGTCTTTGAATTCAGGTTTACTGCCCTCTTCCCAGACCGTTTCTTCTCTATCCATTGTATCTTTTATATACTCATCGGTCAGGTCTAAATCCTCCTCCATTTCTTCCTGCAAAAATATTGCACAGTTTACAACGGCACTCACACTTCAGCAATGTAAAACTGGTCTTCTATCGATAAAAAGAGAGATAAATATATTAAAGGCATGTGACCCCATGCAGTAATACCAAAAATGGATTTAGAATGTCGGCAATGATATTGGAAAATAGTTTAACCAGGGATGCTTAAGAACACCTAAAGACATATGAAAAACCACTTGCAATTAAAGATTCCATTTCGGGATAATACATGTATATCTCTCTACTCCAACTCCGAAAGAAATAACAGTGTACTGCGTCATCTGATTCAAATCTCTGAAATGATATAATAATTTTAATACATGTGCAATACCACAAGTGTTTTTTTTTAAATGTCAAAATAATAATGATCATAAAAAATGTATCTTCGACGACTGACGAGTTACATTAAAGTTAAATGTATCTGATAATACCTCTAGGTACGGAAGCTGACTCTCCAGCCATTCTAAATATTGCGCTCCATTAATGAAGACCTTTCCTGATACATCGTCCAGATCTCCCCAGTCATCTTCCAGTGTGGTGTGTGCAATGTTACTTCCCTGTAGATACAGACGTACCGGTATATACAAAAAGAACCCCAAAAACAAAACACTCACTATCACTCTCCCATTATTAGTTGGGGGTGTTTCTAGGGCTAGTGCATTAATGGTTTCTGGTTGCTCAAGATACGTGCTCTCCAATGGTTTTACAATCTATCTTGAAAATCCAGATAAAAAGTCAGAACGCATATAATTATATGTACTGTTGTAATGACTGCATTATGTGAGAGAAGTAGTACCAAAAAAAACTGCCCTATTTCAACTTTACTTGGCTTTTTAAAGAAAATGTTCATTATGTTCACCTTTACTAAGGATATTGCTCACAGGCGCCTGTGGACGTGCCAAGGACATGCCAATATACTAGTAGTATATCACCATTTTTTCGAGGTTGGTTACAGAAAAATAGCTATTGGATAAATGTAACCATTTTCATTGAATTGCTGGTTTTCCAAAAGCGAGTGCAGACTAATTTTGGAGATTAGGAGTTTGTTATTCGAAACAGAAAATACAAATCTGTTTAAAGCTGCCGCCTCCATCGCGGCATGTTTAAAATTGTATAAAATATACCAATTTCAATTCGTTAGCATGCAAGCAGATGCAAAACATAGCATGTACAATACTGTGTGTTTTCCAATTGATTTCCGTTGAATTCCATTGCTTGTCATTGCAACTACAAATACACATTTAGATCCGAATTGTGAGTGCCGTCTGATCATGTATGAATATGTACATTCCACGAACTCGACGGTCTTCTTCGCGGCATAGTTTGAAATTGTTTGAATTTTATCTTAATTGGTATGGTAAATAAAGCTTAGTCATATCGTGTGGTAGATCAAGTTCATGCGCTTTGTGTTGGTTTTCCTTGGACCATTTCCCTTTCCATTGTCCAAATCTGGAAATCATTACCGAATATGGAAATCATTACCAAATATGGAAATCATTACCAAATATGGGGACAAGTCACGATCAGGTGGTTTTCAACTCTTAAGTTTGCATAACTTACAAAACAAAACAAAAAAGTATATATTGTTTATATACATGTACTTAAAAGTATTTACATTTATAAACAAGAATATCGGTGAAAATGATGGATACTCTCCCAATAGCATGTAACCAAAATAAACGACTTAATTTGACGAATAACTCGCACGATCAATAACTGTTTAAGTATTGTTGTCTTTTCATACCATGACTCTGGGCTGCGTTCAAGATCGTAGCGGCTAACCTAGCCGCTATATCTAGGTAACGCACTGTATGAATTTACGCTTTTGTGTTATTCCTATGTATAGGGATAGCTAGCCTAGCATACCGTTCAAGATCTTAATTAGCACTACCGATCATTACGTAGTCGCTATGATCTTGAACGCCCCCTGACCTTTACGAGGTGTCAGACTTATTTCTGTGATATACGATCAATGCTTGTTTTTGTTTTTTGTTTTTTTTAAACTGTTGAAATAATGAACTTTAATGGTCATAGTGTCTTTGATCTTTTCAAAATGACATTGAGAGACTTGGTCGAAAAATCACTGCCTTGAGGGTATATGTGATCAATTATAATTAATTTCTTACAAGTTTAGCTTTTGAAAAAAGCTTAGGAGTCCAGCCAGTACAGGACTGTATTCCAGTGAAGTGAAAGTGATGGAATTTTCTTTTTTCAGCTTCTTTTTTTTTTAATGGCGTGTGTTAATTGAAATAATCAGAGGTGGATTTAATAAGGGCGCACACTCCCTCGGAATTTTTTAGAATGTTATCTTTTTGGCGATTTTTACAGATAAAAACCAATCCACACGTCTCACTGCTGACATACACGGAAAACAGCATGCAAACAATGCTTCCGGACGTCCGAGAAAGCACTATACACAACATCTGCTTGATCAGGCCTTGTGTTTTGTTGTTGTTTTAAACGGTTTACGTACATGTATATTTTTGACATGTAAACGTCAGAAAATATTATAACTGGAAAGGAGATGCAGTTGAAAAGCAAAACTAACAAATAAAAATAATGAACGAAATTTGACAGCATTAAAAGATTTCCAATCATAGATATTTGTGAAAAAAGGTGTAAATTTTTCGGTGTAATTGTAATACTGATCTTCCCGATACCCGATTATATATATATTTTTAAAAAGTTTTAATGTTTGAGGAAGTCCCAGTACAAGGATTTTTTTATCTTTTTTTTTTTTTTTTTTTTTTTTTTTTTCTTAACCCGTATTTTGAAAGTGATAGTATTACGAAGACATCTTTACAAGTTTAGCTTTTGAAAAAAAAAACTTAGAGAGTCAGTGCAGTAGATTATCTTATTTGAGAGGAATTTGGTTGCTTAGTGGGTTTTTTTTTTTTTTTTTTTTTTTTTGGTTTTTTTTTTTTGGTTTTTATTTTATTTATATATTATTTATTATTATCATTTTCTTTTTAAATTAATAAAATAGAATTGAAATGATATCATTCTAATTGAGGAAGTTGCACAAGCAGTTCAAAGTGTTTCATTTATGTTGAATGAATATAAATTCTAAATGGACTTGTTAGTTGAAAGTGTGTGCGTGTGTGTGTGTGTTGGGTGGGGCATAATTTAAACAAGTTTGAAAGCATGAAAAATATCAATCATTAAATATATGTGAAAAAAGGTGTAATTTCCACGTGTAAATACATGTACATTGGTCTTTGATTGTAAAGTATCTTTTAAGAAGTCTTTTACGAAATATATATATAACGATCGTTTTGCATACAGAACCTTAAACTAAACTTTTAAATTCTGGACAAAACCGAGGTTTGCCGAATGATTTAATGCTAAAAGAATGTACCTGATTATAAAAAAAGAAGTTTTTAATCTATGTGAACAGAGACATATAGTTATATATGTCTTTCTGATGTGGAAGACTCAGTACACAGATTCATCCCCTCTTGTTTTTCCTCTTAACTCGTATTTTGAAAGTGTTAGTACCAAAAAAAAAATGCAGTTCTGTACACCAAGCCGTTGCACATCTATACTACTACTAAATTTAGCTCAGATTTCTAGTTTGAAAGCTACTAGCTTGATTAATTGAGACTAAATTTATAGTGTGGACTGTCCGGAAGGGGCCTTGCTACTCCCCGTCGAGGCCTCTAGCGTGCGAACAAATTTGGAAGTTGACGCGACCTCTATATTTAGAATGATACCTCTTTATGACGGAGTCTATTTTGAGAAAATGTTTATTGATTACATGTACCTCATTTCCAAGAATCGTTATCATTTTCTCTATTGTTTATCATTTTCCTTATTGGGTTTTCTTATATCATAGTTTAAAGTGTTGATATCACTGAACTTCTTCATAAGAAACCTTTTTAATTCAGATTTCTAATTTTTTCGTATTTCATTCCCACAATTCCCAGTAACGCACGCGCAGTTCGAGATAAACGCACTATAATATGTCAGCCCGCGGGCTGACAAATGAAAGGTCTAAAAGTTATGAAGTCGGACGGACACGACTTCGACTATATGTTCCCCTGAAATAACAAAGTTCCCAAACACTGCAGATAAAATACATAACCCACCGCGGATTATATCATTTCATGTAACTGTAATTAAGCTCAACATGAAATGGATGGGGGTTAAACCCCATTGTCTTCCTTAAGGGAAAATTTCTGGGTAAATTCACACCGCATACAACGTCACAACTAGAGGACACGGAAAGCGATACCACAAATCGATTTGCTGATAAAATACACAACATTTCTGCAAAAACCATAGTGCATCGAGTGTCGTAGATATATCTTGATGTTTTGGGGATAGCCAACTCTTTTGTCCTATTTTGAAAAAAAAAATGATTTCTCTTGAGTCATATTCTAAGGATTATTGTAAAGTACATTTTTGACACCCAAAGATAAAATCCTTAATCATGACGACACAGTAAAAACATGGAATAGTAAAATTGTGTGCAAATTACGTGTGCAATGCGACAAAAAAGGCGATATTAACATAAATAAAAATCATATTAACAAGAAATAGATAAACCAAGTGCCAAAGACACTAAAGGACCGAGAAAAGATCAATTTCGACGCCGTTGACTTGCCCGTGAAACGCGATCGAAATGACTTGTACGGGTTTCTGAAATTCGGTGACAAATTTGATTGCTCAAGATATATCTACTACACTCTACGCACAATGATTTTTGTAGAAATATTGTGTAATTTATGAGCAAATCGACTTCAAACTCATCGATGATTTTTTTCTCAGCTTCGTAGTAATTTAGCCCTTGTGTCACACAGTGACGAATCCTCCAATGTGACGTTGTATGCGGTGATTCATATAACCGTAGTCTAACGGTTACTGCGTCAACGAATTACAATTTTATACTAAAGGTGTCAAATCAAGGCATGAGACCATTGCAATATTATGTACACATTACTGCACCTCTTTCAGTCCAGTCTCCAATCCTCTCAAAGATTCACTGCCATTTTTGTATTCGAGTTCCTGAAAGAGAAATGGTTACATGTTCTTAATATAAATACTTCAATGAGACATAAAGACGGAAGCATGTGCAAATTAAGTAAGCGTAAAATACTAATTACCATTATAATTTCCTTGTTGACAAAATATCGACTTTTTTGTGAAGCTGTATCCGTAGAAATGATTATGACGTCACAATGTCATGACGCTGGGTAATGCAATCACTATTATGACGCATCCAATTGCAATAGTGACGTTTTTTACGGCGTTATTTCTTTCCAAAGGAAAACGTTTGACTTATAATTTCAATTTGTCGACCGCGTATTTAGAATTTCAAAAATTTGAACAGTCTCTGAATATCGTTATTTGTTTCAGGCACGTATAATTTCGGATTAATTGATGTGCTCAGCTTTAATTTGTCCATTGACAACAACTCAGTGTAGTAAATCACTTATTAATTACCGGTATTTGGATATTGCAAATCAGGCTGTTTATTTTACCTTAATAAGTCTCCCTTTAGAGGCCAGAGGCGTGTGGCAAATGACCATCAACGGAATTAATTTTTGCCAAGCGTGAAGTTGACATTTTGAGTTTGATAATTACCAATTAGTTACGAGTAGTACTAAGTAGTTACCAATGTAAAGACAATGATGAGGATTTTTGTGTACACAATTATTTGATGATGATGGAAATATAATCATACAACTACTGACAGTGTTATGTACAGGTGCATTGTATTTCCTTTCTTCAAAGAGAGGTAACTCAGAACTTGATTCAAGTATGAATAATGGGGTACTTTTCTCACGATACCGTCGCTGTTATCTCCCCCTGATTCAGGGTGGCGCTGTCGGAAGTGGGACCAAGAGGCGACGCGTAGTGTGAATGTACTGCATGGCAACCGGCGATCGGACTCATCAGACCAGCTACACATTGAAATGGAAAAAAACGAAACCAAAACGGAAACCGATTCACCTTTCAATAAGTTCTTGTTGCGTTTTTTTCCGATACTCTCGCTCAGGGACTCTCATTTCGTTGTTCATTTTCTTAGTTTGGGCAGATCCCAACGGGAACGTAATTTTACGCACCAATACCACAGAACACTACATGAATATACGCCTCAAAATGTAATATATATATATGTTTTTAAATATTAACGTTATTTTTTATTATATCATAACTACAAGTAATTTTATTCCCATTTTGGCACAATCTATTCAATTCATCATTGAATACTATAGTTACAGTTAGATGTGGTATATCACACATGACAAAATTAATTGAAGAGAAATATTCGTAACTGTGTGCATAAAGCTGGACTGAAAATTACAGGCAAATATCACATACACTTGACATAATCAACTAGAAAGAAAAATAATGCATCTACTTCAGATCTGAATTTAAAAAAAAAAGGGGGTCATGCATGATCCTGCCCCCTTATTAATGTCAATTAACATACACTGACAGAGAGGAAAAAATAACAGTATAGGATGATTTTAATGCATATTTACAAAATATTATTAACGTAGAAAGAAAAAACATATGTCTATCCCAGATCTGAATTTTTAATAAATGAAAAGGGAAAAAAAAAAAGGGGGGGGGTCATGATCCTTGCCCACGTGCCTCAGTGAGGCAAATATTACAAACAAAACACTTATCACAAAATTCTGAAATAAATAGACTGCAAAACTGGTCTCATTGTACGAAAATTTAAATATTCGTTGCCGGAATCATAAAAATCATAGCAATTCTATTCATAACTATGAATAGAACGACATTGAAAAAACTTAGTTTTCAATATAGCATCATAAGTTTAATTCTTAAACCTTGTGTGAAACTATTTGATATATATTGATGGCAAAATTCGTCAATGGAATTTAAAAATGATTGATTTAATAAGAATTATACTAATACGGATGGTACCAGTACAAGGATCTTTCTAATTCATACTATATTTCTGTCACCTTCTAATCTTCAACGGCAATGGAAAAAAAGCAAAGAAATCATTGCAACCAATAAAATCATCACTTTTGTTCACGTCTATGTTCAAAGTCAGACAACATAATGGATACTGAATATTTTTAGATCAGGGATTTTTAAACATTCACCCGACATTTCTTTTTTTTTTTTTTTTTTTTTTTTACACGGGTGCACTTATTGGGCAAGGACACTGCATTCCCTTCCCCCTTCTCATTCACTCATATCTACCATTTTTTTTTTTTTAAATATCTTAATCTGCATGGTAGACTACACATTATTTTCTTTAATAACCAAGACGTAATGAACAAATAGTTGAAAATTCAGCATCAACGATGTTGTCCTCAACAGATCAGTCCCCATACTCTGTACTCGCTGTTCCATTATCATACTTGCTAATATAACAAATCCGATATTTATACTGAAATTAATAAGAGGCGAATGGAAATAGTTTAAAATATGACAATAAACTGCAAGTTCAGGCTTAATCACGTATCAGTTGATTTTTTTAACACTACCACCCCTCCCTGGATTGGGGAATAATAGCACATGTCCTCAAGATCGGAAAAAATATTAGGGCCATTAGCCCTAGAAAATGATAAAAAATTGTATAGAAAAATCGATTAACCTACATGTATTAACCGCATCATCACAAAATCTTTTGCATGTGCATGGTTTGGAGCAATAGAAACTGGATGAAAAAAACCCCGTATTCTTCATCTCAGAAAAATTAATTCTAATATGTTAACTGATGTTCAAAATTCTTCGCATTGAAATTGGGGGAAATATATTTGTATTATGTCATGGAAATACTTCCCGAAAATTTCTTAGAGGGAAACCATCCCGATTATTCGGTGGCATTTGGCCCGAAGAAATTGCCTAATTAATCAAGGACCCATGTGAATAACAGTCGCAAACCGCAATAACCCACCCCCCCCTTCCCTAGAGACCCCTCTATATCAGTGTCTTTTGTTTTTTTGATTATTATTATTACAATTAGTATCTTTGATTCTATGGTATTGCTGTTCGTAAAAGACGCCCGGTGCCTTTATTGAAACAACACTATTTGGATAGGGCACCACAACTTTCCTGCTCTCGTCCTTTTGATGGCAATCATCCAACGACGCGAATCTCATCGTTTTCGAAAACGAATCTCATCCTCTGTTTGTTATCAACCAGTGCACACACAACACCCATCAAAAAGCATGTTTCGAAATAAAGAGTCCAGCAAAATCGTGAATGTGTATTATGCCAGGCTGGTTACTTGTGGTCATCCCTACTTTCCACTAGCCGCCCTACTTCGCGCAATGAAATAATCCAATAAAGTGTCCATTTGTGCATAATTACATTCTTCATCAACTTTATCTTTTCCAAAACACAGGACATATGATCTGATTTTTTCCAAAGATTACTATGGATTATTTGTATACTAGAATAAATCTATAAAATATATACAGAAACGAACGTGCGTAGACCCTTAACGCCATAAAACAAACTTACCCTGTTGTGCTATCCGCTTCTCTCGGACCAGTCGACTGCGTCAAGTTATTGCACCATATCAACGGGGGACCATTTTACCATAAAACATGACTAATAATATTACGCCGAAGCAGTTTGAGCCAAAACGGCAACCGCAGCTTTTGAAAAATAATTAAGAAGCAGTTTGGTGTGAGACAATAATGAGATCTGTGCTTACCAAATCCAAATATCGTATGTGAGCACTCCATACACCCAAAAGTAATTATGAAATTGGGTCAAACGTCTTTGGGATCGAAACATCCATCTTTTGAAAACGTTTCGATCACCGAAAATGATTGTCGAATACGTCCTTAGTCAAACGTCTGAGGTAGAAATGTCTTCGTGTCGAAACGTTTCTTTGCAAATCAATAACTATATTCCGTTTTCTAAATATATTGTAATAAATTGATAGCATTTATTCTATTTATAAGTATATCTCTGATAATAACATTTACGTGTAATTTACAATACAGATACTATCCATAAAATATTTATCTGTTTATTTATCTCGGTATGTTACATTTACCCTAGAAGATATTCTGATGTGATGAAAATTTTTAAAAAACTCCAGAATTAAAGAATGATGTTTAAGGATGATGGTTCATTATAGAATTCGATTTTTACCCGCCGCTTTTAATCGAATTGAATCTTACAATCAATTCAACAATACCTTATATATCCCTCCTACTTCTTGTTTCCAATCAAAGTATTTTTTATCCTTTCTCTCTTGCCCAAGAAACATGAAAATCTGTTTTCTTTATTATTTTTCAATAGTTCTATTTCCGTGATATATGCAAGAATAGCCTGCACATATATATATAATTGTAGCTTAATGCTAAATGTTCATATCTACCAGTACATTTCTGTATCATAAGTCACATTTTCTCTTTCCATCATTGTAGTTTTCTCTCTAATCTATTCAATTTTTTCCATCCAATTTAAGGTAGCATCTGTAATATCATTGCCCTGTATATATATCCTAAACATTTAACAGGGCACTTAGTTATTATTATACCATAATAATCTTGTCATATCTGTTTTTTAAAAGAACCTTAATTAAGTCATTCCCTTTAGATTTATTTTATGAGTCGCATTCCTAATACTTGACCAAATTGTTTCAATGATTTAAATATCCTGTAAAAAGGGGGGGCGATGTGTGCGCATGTTGAAGGGATTTATTAGCACTAGTCATTACGTCATTGCTAAAGCCTTTGATCTGCTGCATGGCATCTTTTTCACATTATTCTACAATTAATTACGCTAGATACAACGCATCAGCACTTAGCGTTAGCCATACCTAACTTGAACGTGTATTGAAATTATACGTCAGTTGTATCCCTACGTAGCCCAGACTACGTGGCTTATTTTCTGTCCGCTTTATATTGTTATATTCAGAAAATCTAGGAGTATCAAAGCAAAAAAGAAAATTCATCCAAATGATAGTTGAGAGTCTAAGTAGAATCGCCGAAGTGATCCGAGTGCTTAGTATAAAACGTTAAAATACGAATTTATAATCTGACTAGTCATGCTATAGGCGGAACGTTGACAATTGATTACAAAATGACAAGTAAAAAATTAAATGTACCCAAACATTGATACTAAATGAATAAAAATCTAACATCTACAATGTAAACTGCACACTTAGTTTACGGACTGCAAAGTGTAATCCTTGAAAATCGCTAAATTGAGCTTAACATAATATCTATGACGCTCATTTAACGTATAACTCAATCCGCAGCATTATTTGGAAGCATGGATAGCGTTTAACGGACATTTCGTTCTTATTCCGAATAAGAGCATGGGGAACCGATGATAAGTTTGGGACTTGGGGCACCTTTGTTTATTGGTCTGGTCGTTCGATTCTATTTTATTAGTGGATGATCAAATGTCTCCACCTGGTAAGAAAACTGAACAGATTGGAACTCTTCATATTCCGTGGTGCTGCTGCCTTCTGTATTACTACTATCTAGCACTTTGTGATTTTCGTGGAGTAATGTTCTCGAAAAGTTCTAAACTTTTGAAAAAATCACTTTTGTCCCACGACGCCAGCATTTTGTGTATTTAAACATGTGGAGCCCTTTATCAAAGACGATAATTGCACTTTCAGTTTTTTTATTCATCTAACTACGATCCGAATAAGAGAATATCGCCCTATATATCTGTTCTGCTGCCTCTTGTATACTTGCTGTGTTGTTCATGAAGTAAAGAGTTCTAGCAACCATGACGAAAACAGTCAGCACATCCTGACGACAGAAATTCCAATCGGCGAGCCTGACACTTCAGACACTTGGACCACCACATGTAAGATTAAGCACGCTAGCTATACTTTGCAACGAACTCATCTGTCTTGTGTTGAGGAACAATTATCATAGAGAAACCGAGATGTACTTTAACCTTTTCAGCCTGCTAAGATTTGATCTGTACTATACAGCCAGCTTTTTAAAATATAGATCCCACATGCATTAATTATATTTTATTTATTAGATTCTATATTGTTTTCTATACAAATTCATGATATTAAAATTGTAAAGATATGACAAACTGATCTCGTTTGATTATTAAATGTATACAAGCGCCACTTGCAGTATGATTTTAATGCTAATATCATAAATCACTTATCTATGACCAGACTTATTTTTATCATCCGTGCAGATTAAAGATTACTTTTAAGTCACAGAAGCGGAAAATTATACATTTTTCAAGGGGCTGCTTCATCCGAATTTGTCAACTTGAATCTTACAATACTTACGATAATTGCGGGAATGTATATTTAAAAGTCACTGATTCTTGAAAAGGGTGGGAAACCAAAAAAAAAATCACAAAATTCTTTACATTGTCTTATTTAATTTTTTTTTTAAGATCATCATGTACAATGGAAAAACAATTATCAAATAAATAAAAATTTAATGCCAATAATCCATCCGTGTATTACGTCTGTAATTTCAATGTCCGTGGCATTCTAAACTGGACCCCGTTATATTGTGCTCTACAGCTAAACCATACAGTACCAGTTACGCGCATCCATTGTCAACCCTCCTCTCATTGGTTAAAACCCAATATTACATTTTAGTGAATTTCCGTATGAACATAACATCGTAAGCCGAAGACTTTACTCTGCCACTTCTTAACTTGAAATGCTACCCCTGATAACCATCGTCGAACCCACTTGATAGTTGATTACGCTTCGTTCCGCTCTCCACATGACTCAGTCACGAAACCATTGCGTTTTATCTCCAGTCAGAGGAACAAAAACTTATCCGACGAGCCACGACACACACGCTTACTTCCCGTGCTGAATGCATGAAAGATGTTTCGCGGCTACCCAATTATTTGGTCACTTTCCTCTTTAGTCGCCGGTATTATAATAATATAGTGAAAATTATGTTTTCCCATCACCCGTCCAAATTCCCGTCACAAAATCTTGTTGGGTTATGAAATAGGACACGATTATGAATGCGCTAAATGACCCAAACCAGGTAGCACTCGTATAATACTGCCCCAAAATTAGAGGCATTTCTTTTCCTTAATTGTACCAGATGTTTATATATCTAAATTCCGTGATTGTGCTGTCATGCTTGTTGATCAAATTACTATCATTTGTTAATAGCATTGTAATATTCACTAATTGTTCGCTCGAATGAACACGGCATTATCGTCCATGAAAACTGTTCTCTGTAAAAAACTCCGTACATGTTTATTTGTCCATGATATTGCCATCAATTTAAAGGGGCATGCACGTTCTGAGCTAAAAAGTGTTCAAATGTCTTAGATTTCCATTTTAATGTTACAATGCTCATAGGTATTTTTAATAATCAGCAAAAATTTGAACGTCATTGTGTTGAGTTTGCAAGTGAGATACAACACTTACAATTCTTCACTATGTTACAACAAGGGCTGGTCATGTTTTTTTTTACCTATATTGAATATGAATGTAACCTTCTCATTTAAAGCATAATTATTTCATATATACACATTCATTCTCGAACACAAGTAAACAGTTCCTAGTGATCTTTTCACCATCATCCATTTTGTTTTAACATGGTAGTTTCTGTGAAGCGAATCTTTATGTAAATCATAACAAGGCTCGATCCTTGTTACATGTCTGTAAGAATCTCACTTGAACTCAACACTAATAACCGTTCAAATATTTTGCTATTATATATGAAATACGCTACAGTGAGCATTGAAACATTAAAATGGAAAATCTAAACTTTGACCATTTTGCTCGAACGTGTCCATGCCCCTTTAATGTTACCTTGGATCTCAGTTAATACACCCGTCGCGGAATGGGACATTTTCATGGTAGATTTCGGTATTCCTAAAGCCTTTAATGAATTAGACACATCAATTTCTGTTTCAGAGATTTTTTGTTACAAGATGCCATTGTGCATCTTAAATTCTGTATTAGATTTTGATTTGATTGATTTTTGGGATTTATGGACTTATACCAGGGCACCTCACATCTGCTACTCCTCATAGATCTCTGATCAGAATTCAATAAAACTTTCAGGAATTCTTTGTTACAGGATGACATTTTGTGCCTCCTATTTTAAATTTTGCTCTGAATGATTTGGGGGTTTCCCAGATCAAAACATGGGCTTTGCCTATATATTGTACGGGGGGGGGGGTCCCAACTCTCACTCGCTACTCCCCATAAACTACTGATCAGAATTCAATGAAACTTTCAGGAATTCTATGTTATGTGACGGTGTTGTGCACCTTTTATTGTAAATTTTGATCTCCTTGATTTTTTTGGTTTTCCATAGCAAAAGATAGACTTTACCTTATACCATAGGGAGTGGTGCCCACCTCCCATCCGCTACTCTTCATAAGCCACTCGGCACTGATCAGAATTAATTGAAATTTCCAGGGATTCTTTGTTACATGATACTAGTACCATTTTGCATCTCCTATTATAAATGTTGATCTGAGTGATTTTATAACCACAGGGGAACGGGGGGGGGGGGGTCACTTAGTGAGCTTCTAGTTTTACAAGTGAGGAGGTGTGAATGAAAAATCAAAGTATTGAAAGTACTGAAAAGCGCTAAGCCTATGTAATGAGTTAATGAGGATGAACAACAGGAAAAGAAATCCATGCATCATCCTTTATTTCCACAGACCTTCATGTAGATACAACCAATATATTTTCTGCAAGGAAATAACAGATATGGATGGGAAACAATGTTCTGAAACAGTTCACCATGTCAATACAGTAACTTTATATAATGTTGGCCCCACCCAGAACCAAAACCCTTTCCCTCGGATCGTGAAATATACAATTTTGGTAAAGGACACCTACTCCTTTTAAATATCTACATATGTAACAATTAAATAGCAAGCGCTACATGTCAAAGCACATCACCAGAAAAATGAAGGTATGTGAAACACTTTACATCCCTTTCATCACCTTACCAGAAATAATTGAGATGGACACCTTTATAAATTGTTCAGTGCATTCTTAGTAGTAGTTACACAGTAGGTTTAATTGGTTATGTACAGAAGGACGAAGGCGGGGCAAAAATGTCACGAGGATGCGCAGCGTCCGAGTCACGTGTATCAGAGCGACCCCAAATAGTCATGCACGTGCAAAGCAAAACTTTGGCTCTTCATTTCCCGCTCAGAAGAGAAAAAAGAAGGTTCCCGGAGAAGGGTATCCGTTAGAAAGTATGGAAGTAGACGATGTGTTTGATATTAGTGGACTATGGGACACCA
>CAJDSM010026981.1:3809-34909 GCA_903981925.1 Ostrea lurida | reverse complement strand
GTACAGAAGGGGGTATACTGATGTGAACTTGTTACTCAGTATTACTTTTACTCTGAGGTACAGAAGGGGGCATACTGATTGAACTCGATTACACTCTAGAGGTACAGAAGGGGATACTGATGTGAACTTGATTACACTCTAGAGATACAGGGGGGCGTACTGATGTGAACTCGTTACTCAGCATTACTTATACTCTGAGGTACCAGCAAGGGGGCTTACTGATGTAACTCGATACTTGGCAGTACTCACGCTCTGAAGGTACTTGTTATAATCCTCATGTCGCTCTTTGTTCAGTCTCTCCCTCATTTCTTCAACAGGTTTCCCGAGATGCGACATAAAGCCTATACGGTTGTCAGGCCGGGCGTTTTCCTGTTTCCTGAATCGCTCAGCGTCCTGTTTCTAGAACAGACAGAGAAGTGGTCAAGGAAATGATGTTACTGTACCAATATAAATAAAAAACGGCAAAAATCAATTGGGAACTTTACTTTGGTATTAAATGTAATTGTTATAACTTAAAACTGTGACATGCACATGCAAATATTGTACATATAGATATCATTCGTAGCTATCTAACATGCATACTTAGAGATACCATTCAGATAAATAACGACTAATTAACATGCAAATGTACTGTATTGCATTGTTTTATTCTGTAATACAATATCATAAAAACTCATATAATAAACATAATATAAATTGATGCATCAGAATCAAATTATTGTTAAATGAAATAATAAATTCATTCGAAAAATTAATTATACAAAATATCTACTCAATGACAATATGTAAGAATTAATAAGAGAGAGAAATAAACACAAGAATTTTTTTGAATCAATGAATTCAATAACAATACTAAATTAGGTTCTTTTATTATATGATACATCCAACATATGAAAATGCAACATAAATGTTTAAAAATTACAACGAATCAAATAAATATAAAAGACTATTGACAGACACTGTTGCAGACTTTTATTGATTACATGAAGCATGAAATATGATTGGTTGTAAGGGGGGTACCCGCCACCATCCAGCCAATCGAAACGCAGAGACTTAAGTTACCTCCAGGAAGTCCTGAAAATCTTTGGATCTCTCCTCCCGAACTCGACTTCTGACCTCCTTATTATACAGCGGGTCAAACAGGACCGCCCCTTGTTTTCCATAGTCTCGAGGTCGGTCTTTAGGGGGAGTTTTCTGATTAATAAGGTCAAAGGCAAATATGACATTTGGGGCTCAACTTTTATAAGATATCACTAATTTGTTCAGTATTTTTGGAATTATAAATATATAATTTATAAATCCATGAAAATGTAAGATTTATAAATCATCCCTTAACTTCATTTTGAGCCAATACGTAATACTGAAATTCCCATATTTAGTGACTATTGCCAAAATATTTTATTTAATAATTGTAGATGATGTTCACAACTAGATCATCAGCAAGCAATTCAAAGCATTCCACAAGAAAAGCTGTGATCGTGTTCGACCGAGACTGACACACTTTTTACAGAACTGACGAGTTTGATGAAGACAAATACAGACCTCAGCTGAAGCATGCACAAAACAAAGAGAAAGGTGACAGAAGAAGAAAAAAAATCAGATCCAAGGGAGACAACCTCCATCAGAAAATCAAGAACCATGCACTCTGATCGGAAATTTGTGCTTGAAGAAAAGTATTTCACAGATGGAATAAAATGCCAAAAGTGAAGATGTCATGCATATTACATTCAGTTAATTATACCATCAAAAAGGATGTTTGAACCCGCCCTGAAATGTAATTAATGATATTAGATATAAACAATGGACATCACATAGCCTCAGTTTGAGTAAGTTTGAGTGGTTGCTATGGCAGTAGCAGCAGATTTAAGTTGTGATTGGAGGAGGATACCTGGCTCTGATATTCTTTGAACTCCTTTCGGAGCTCGGTGTTCAGCCTTTCCCGCCGGCCCTTGTACTCCCCAGACTGCGGAATCGTATGAACCAGGTCGTCTGCTTTCCAGATATCTTTTGACCTCAGAACCACTGGATGCTGTTCAAAGACAAGGTAACATTCTATCCAAGTCTCTTGACACCAGACTCAATATTTACAACAGCTCAACCATTGTTAACTCACTGTTTTATCCGAATAATGTTTTATTGGTCACTGCACAACAAAATCTATTAAACGGCCTCTCGTTTTACATGCTGTTAGATTTGTACACATTTCCAGACAGTATTCAGTCTTTTACTTCCATGCCACTATATGGTAACTGGGTCATGTCACTCTCATGCTTGTTAAATATAATACACAAGAGTAATGTTTTCACACAGGTTAAATAAGCCGGGTTTCCTTTGTTTTAGAGGTTGAGTATAATCGTTTCCGGTTAGATGCAATTAACAGTTCATTATACACCAGAGTTAGTGTCAGCTCCGCCTCCCTGCAGCGTGGGTTAGATCACACTGTTTTACCCCTGAGTAATAGTCGCGACATTCATCCCGCCATTGCTTCTGGAAGTTTCGTTGTTTGTCTTTATACTCCCCCGCCGGGAGGATCATGGGATTGTCGATCTCCTTTAGGTAATAACCTGCCAGCACTCTCTCTCGTTCCTCTAGCTCTTTCTTTACGATTTCATGCTTCTGTTTTAGTAAAGCAGTCGGTGTTACATCACTGAACATCTCAAACAAAACGATTATCTCGAGATTAAATCGGAATTATCACGTCAGTTAGAGACACCGGCTGACTTCCGTCAGCTCACCAACCTTAGTGGCGAAGTCGCGGAAGTTTTTCTTCCACTCCTCCTGTAGTTGTTTGTGTTTGTCCTGGTACTCCCCCTGGGGGAAGATTCGGACTTTGTCCAGATCGATACCCTCAGCTTCGATCTTTGATATGGCCTCCTCTCTTTTCCTGTGAATGTTCTGTAGATCCTGGGGCTGTATGAACAATGAGGTGGTTAGAGTAAACGTCTGGATTATCAAACATTCCCTCTCAATTTTACAACACCAAGTACATCTTGCATGATTCTGGTGTATCAGTATATTTGAAAAAACATACTCTGAAAAAAACCCTAATTCAATGTCTATCATGTATCGTCTATAATCTAAATGGTGTGGTATTACTAGTATATTTTAGGACTAAACTTTTTATCTAGCTAGGGTGCATATCGAAAGTATCAAATTTAAAATGACCGAACTCTAATTTTATAAACAATTTCACACTCTGAAAAAAAAAAATGTCTTCACATTGACAAAACAGGGAATACACGTTACAATATGCAGACTTGTTAGCAAATAAGAGAATAAACACCACTACAGTGAACAAACAATAAGGATCTAGAGGGTCATAGGTCAGGGTTAGAGGTCATTAGGTTAGATTGGACCAATCAGGATTAGCGGGAGATTAGTCTACAACAACACTTCTAATGATACCTTGATGTATTCATTGTATTCCTTGCGACGTTCTCGATTAAATTTCAGATCGGCACTGCTGGGGTAGTCGACTCGGTCGCCGGTGATTAGGGACCCGAGGGGCATGTTTCTCTGGGATTGTCTGCCTGCTGCATCCTGTTGTGGAGAGACCCGATCACAATATATACACGGCTAAATCACAGTAACATTCACTACCAAGCAGTTTACAGTCCTTCTGAATCATAGTTTTAAGTATTACAATGGACAGATGGGTTTCAAAATCTCACAATGGGCAAGGAGGCCGCGCACTACTGACCAGAAGTGATAATGGTGAACAGGAAGGTCAGTGACCACTGACCACTGGTGATAACACTGACCAGACAATATACAATCCTTTGGTCAATAGTGGTCAGTTTTAGAGTTGAGCACACTAGGAATAGCTGGAACACATTTTTCTGTGTCCTAGAGCAACAGAGTTCTGTAACATAAACACTACACTAGCGGACAGTTGATTTGGTGTCGTGTAATGTAAAAACTTGTTACTTTTGCAAAAATTCGAGAAATATATCACCATTCTTCTGTAAGACTCGAAAGAAAATATCTGACATTGAGTAGTAAAAATCAGTATTTGAGTAAGCTGTACAAAATACATGTAGCATAGGATTTATTAAATCTTACAACAGAGGTCTCATCAGAAATTGATAGAACCTTCATCAAGAGAATATTTAATAGAAGAATGGCCTTGATGGAGGCCAAGAGGAGATATGTAATAGAAGAATGACCTTGGTCAAGGGCAAGAGAGCATATGTAAGAGAAGAATGATCTTGGTCAAGGACAAGAGATGATATGTAATAGAAGAATGATCTTGGTCAAGGACAAGAGAGGATATTTGATAGAAGAATGACCTTGGTCAAGGGCAAGAGAGGATATCTAATAGAAGAATGACCTTGGGTCAAGGACAAAAGTGGATATCTAGTAGATGATACCTTGGTCAAGGACAAGAGATGATATGTAATAGAAGAATGGCCTTGGTCAAGGACAAGAGTGGATATCTAGTAGATGAATGACCTTGGTCAAGGACAAGAGATGATATGTAATAGAAGAATGGCCTTGGTCAAGGACAAGAGTGGATATCTAGTAGATGAATGACCTTGGTAAAGGACAAGAGATGATATGTAATAGAAGAATGGCCTTGGTCCAAGGCAAGAGAGGATACTTGATAGAAAAATGACCTTGGTATGCTGAGGGCAAGAGAGAGAATATTTGATTTTACAGCAGTGCATAAGTTGCACATATGTCCCTTTAATTTAATCAGAACTGCGATATTGCACTGCTGGTAATTGTGTCCAAGCACGTGCAAAATTCATCAAAAAGAGAAGTCTTTGGTTTTCTCATGATCTGGACCTGGTTGCAGGAACGTTAGTTAAGCTTAACTGACAGTTAACGTCTAGTTAACGCTGTATAAATGCATGAGTTAATGGAAAGTTAACTCTCAGTTAAAGTTAACTAACCTTCGTGCAACTGGGTCCAGATAGTTTTCTACATATGATATCTTGATTCCTATGTCAGATAATCAGCAATGAATTTGCTACACACTGAATTATATTTTGTGTTGATACTGTCTATAAACATGGCCGCGGTGGTGCACAGCAGTATGGTAAATAATTCAAGGTCGAGTTATCGGTGTACTACAGAGTTCTTTGGAACCAAAAAGTAAAATGTGTACTCGGTCTCATAGTCAGTTAAAAGACAGGTATAATTTACTCCCTCACAACATAAATGCAGTGGTTTCAATCTTGTACATCTTAATTGTGAGGAAGATCCTGTGAATTCCTGTATTGCGGATCCGAGAAAAACTGCTGCTGAAGGAAGCAGGGCGTAGTTGCCCCAGGTCTCTAAATGTGTAACAAACAAAAACCCAAGACCCTGGGTATCTGAGAGCACATGCTCATCAATAGGACTACACCTCACCCAGTCCAACACTGTAAAGTTACCGAGTTACAACAAACAAAACTCCACGACTTTGGGCGTCACCCAATAGGACAACCTTAACCAGTCCACCACTGTAGAGTGGTAGTACAGTGTATATAGTACTAACTGTACCAAAACCTAATACACAAGATACCTGTAAAACATTGCCTCAGATTCCAAACAAACCACACACATAACACACCACTGCCATTCCCCATCACTCGACTGTCGAACACTCGGGGTTTACCTGATTGTGTGGCGGTACTTCCTGTCTTTTCCCGTACGGGTTTCTGTACTGTACAGCAGAAAGCAAAGTGTAAAATGACGGCAAAGAACAGATCTAAATCAGGGTCATGTGACTGTGAAGGTCAAGGTCACCTCACCTCATCCTTTGTCTCCGTCATCCACCCGGAGGATGAGAGATTCCCGCCATGGGACATTCCGATATCACTGGAAATAGCCTGGGGCGCAATCTAGGGAACATCGAGAACAAACTGGGTATACACAGACCAACAGAAAAAACTCACTGCCCCACACCAACCAATCAACTCCCAGCAAACGATTAACTGCAACTGCAACCCCCTGTCCCAATAACAAACCCAACTATAACACCGACCAATCAACTCCCAGCAAACACTGCCCCACACCAACCAATCAACTCCCAGCAAACGATCAACTACATCAACCCAATGTCCCGATAACCAACCCAACTATAACACCAACCAATCAACTCCCAGCAAACGATGTACTATATCAACCCAACTGTCCCAATAACCAATACAACTGTCCCACACCAACCAATCAAATCCAAGCAAATAATGTACTATATCAACTGTCCCATTCCGCCCTTATTATCAATAAAACTAATTAAATAAAACACCACCATGCCATACATAGTGAAAGATGCAATTAATAATCTGTTTGAAGCAAACATACATTCGTATCACCTGAGAAGACTTATTGTGACCAAACAACTGGTCAAACGTTTATTGCAAGCATTTTGTGTAAATTCTAGAAAGTGCCTCGAAAACAAGCAACAAAACCCTCCACAAGCCACAAAGCTGGTGCAATGAAATTTTGACTACATTAATTTTTTAGAATTACATTTGATATTAACACACAATATTATTTTGCATCTTGGAGCTCATTGGTCCTTAGATGGAAATCAATTGTTATGTCCATGAAAATAAAATTTTCTATGAGAAATTTTGAAAAAGTCATAATTAGTCAGTTTAATGTGCATATATATAGCTAGAAATCTCTACAACACAAAACAAGAGGCCCATGGGCCATCGCTCACCTGACAAGCTGCTTCACTAAAGAAGAGCGTATTTGGATTTAGAATGTACCATTGTGGACTAAATCTAACCATATGTCGGGTGGAGGCATTATCTGAACAACTGAAAATCTACTCCATTCAGGAAGCTTTCAGGTAAATATCCACCTCTTCTGGTTCAATGAAAAAGATTTTAAAAGAATTTCTCTATAATCTGCATGTAAAACTTTTGATCTCCTACTGGGCTCATCATACCCCGAGTGTATGGATTTGAACAATCTTGAATCTCCACTATATCGCGGAAGATTCATATAAATTTCAGGCTTTCTGGTCCAGTGGTTTGTTGAGAAGATTTTTAAAAGATTTTCCCCTATATATCTGCTGTAAAATTGATCCCCTATTGTGGCCCATCATATACCCCGGGGGTCATAATTTGAACAAACTTGAATCTCCTCTATATCAGGAAGTCCCATATAATTTCAGCTTTGCTTGCCCAGTGGTTCTTGAGAAGAAGATTTTAAAATATTTTCTATATAATCATTGTAAATTTGATCCCCTATTGGGGCCCCATAGTATCCCCCGGGGTCATGATTTGAACAAACTTGAATCTCTTCTATATCAGAAAGCTTTCAATATAATTTTCAGCTTTCTTGCCCAGTGGGTTCTTGAGAAGAAGATTTTTAAAATTTTCCCTATATAATATATGTAAATTTGATCCGCTATTGTGGCCCCATCGTACCCCGGGGGTCATTGTATTTGAACAAATTAAATCTCCTCTATATCAGGAAGCTTCCATATAAATTTCAGCTTTCCTGTACCCGTGGCTTCTTGAGAAAGAAGATTTTTAAAGATTTTCCCTATATAATCACATGTAAAAACTTTGATCCCCTATTGTGGCCCCATCATACTCCCGGGGGTACATGATTTTGAACAAACTTGAATCTCCTCTTATTCAGGAAGCTTCCATATAAATTTCAGCTTTCCTGCCCAGTGGTTCTTGAAAGAAGATTTTAAAAGATTTTCCTATATAATCACTATGTAAAATTTGATCCCTATTGTGGCCCATCGTACCCCGGGGGTCATGATCTGTACAAACTTGAAGTCTCCTCTATATCAGGAAGCTTCCATATAAATTTCAGCTTTCCTGTCCAGTGTTCTTGAGAAGAAGATTTTAAAAGATTTTTCCTCTATAATCAATGTAAAACTTTGATCCCCTATTGTGGCCCGTACCCCGGGGGTAATGATTTTGTACAAACTTAGAATCTCCCTATATCAGGAAGCTTCAATATAAATTTCAGCTTTCCTGTCCGTGGTTCTTGAGAAGAAGATTTTAAAGATTTTTCCTTATAATCACATGTCAAACTTTGATCCCATTGTGGCCCCATCGTACCCAGGGTCATGTTGAACACAAACTTGAATCTCACTATATCAAGAGCTTCCATATAAATTGCACTTTTCTGCCAGTGGTTTCTTGAGGAAGATTTTTAAATGACACCACCTATTTTGCATTTTCGTGATTATCTCCCTTTGATGAGGGCCTGGTCCTTCATTTGAACAAACTTGAAGCCCTTTACCCAAGGATGATGTGTACCAAGTTTGGTTGAATTTGGCCAGTGGTTCTTGAGAAAAGTCGAAAATGTGAAAGAGTTACAGACAGACGGACGGACGGACAGACGACGGACAGACGGACAGACGGACAAAAGGTGATCAGAATAGCTCACTTGATAACCTTCGGTTCAGGTGAGCTAAAAATGAAGGGAAAAAAACCCCAACTAAATGTGTTCATCTCTAATACAAGATGAACCCATTACCAAAAGGCTCAGGTGAGCTAAAAACCAAAAAAAAAAACAAAACAAAAAAAAACAAAAAAAAAAACCCCCAAAAGTCCAGAACAGAAGAATGCCAGATCCAGGTGCCTGCTACTGATCTCCCCTTGACAATCCCTACATACTGCAGAGTCTCAAAACACAGCGGGGGATACTTCACAGGAGGGGGGAGGGGCAGCAATCCCACATACTGCAGTCTCAAAACATGGTGGGGGGTACATGGGAGGGGCAACAATCCCTGTGTACTGCAAAGTCTAAAAATACAGCCCCGAATACATTGGAGGAAGGGGGTGTTCATTATATGGGGTGGGGGCACCATAATTATGAATCAGCTAACATCACCATAAACTGGTTCAATTTTCAAAGAAACGGTTATCACGAGTTTAATGAGATTCAAAGTTAACCCAATTAAACGGACCTTTGCTTTTTCCTTGGAGACAGAACTGAATTATCTTGGGCATGAATGAGTTTTATTTCATGTTTTCTCCCAAATACAATTAATTATTGCTGTAAAAGAAAAGATGGTGTTAAACTTGTGCTCACAAATTATCTGTCTGAATTACACCACTGAACACCTTGTTTAAAACACCTCAGTCCCTCAATGGATTTCCTATGGAGATCTTTTTTTGTTCGGAGGTTTGAAAGTTTTGCACATCGTAATGATAACAGTGCCCTTAATGTTACAACAAGGGTTTAGAATTGTGATGGGGGGAGGGGGGGGGGGGGGAGGGGATAACACAGAAATTCAAATGATCAAAATAATTAACCACTAAAAAACTACTTTCATAGTGTGTTAATCATTCCTTGCAAAAGTGGTACAACAATTTTACATGCTTTTGTTTGAGTTAGGACAATCTTAGTTCAGGAGAACGTTTATGCCTGACACTCTGCGTGGTATGTACGGTGACACAGGGCTTTTGTTTGAGTTAGGACAATCTTAGTTCAGGAGAACGTTTATGCCTGACACTCTGCGTGGTATGTACGGTGACACAGGGCTTTTGTTTGAGTTAGGACAATCTTAGTTCAGGAGAACGTTTATGCCTGACACTCTGCGTGGTATGTACGGTGACACAGGGCTTTTGTTTGAGTTAGGACAATCTTAGTTCAGGAGAACGTTTATGCCTGACACTCTGCGTGGTATGTACGGTGACACAGGGCTTTTGTTTGAGTTAGGACAATCTTAGTTCAGGAGAACGTTTATGCCTGACACTCTGCGTGGTATGTACGGTGACACAGGGCTTTTGTTTGAGTTAGGACAATCTTAGTTCAGGAGAACGTTTATGCCTGACACTCTGCGTGGTATGTACGGTGACACAGGGCTTTTGTTTGAGTTAGGACAATCTTAGTTTGGGAGGATGGTTATGCCTGACACTCTGCATGGTATGTACGGTGACACAGGGGAGGAATACCTGTATGTGTGAGTTAAGATTAAATCGTGCCTGTTTGTCTATCCCGCTCAGGTAGCGCTCGGGGGAGTGATTGCTCCTGTTTGTCAGAATAGCCACCGGATCCTGGAACTATTCAATGGAAGAAATGGCGACTGAAAAGCGGACTAATTGTACAGTAAAACACTAGCTCTCAAAGCAAAGTAAAGGGATTAAAACAAACAAAATTTCTTTGATATAAACAGAATTCATTATATCTAATGATTTCATATATTTAAAAACTACAGGAAATAAAAATCATTTCACTGTAAGCATGAATTCATTATAAAGGTATTTGCTGTAACTGTGTTATACTGTACTGTTGCATTTCTAACAAAAGTCACAAAATTGATCACATTAATTAATATGCTCTCTGAAAAAGCAGTGATGAAAAAAAAATGAATGTGCACTATCTGAATGTGCTCTCTTTCAATGGTCCAGTTTGGACAAGCAACTTACACTAATCCAGCAAAAATCCAAACTCATCATAAAGAGTCAGCAAGCTTAGCCAATAGGGAGGAGGTAGGGGTGGGAGATGGGGGTGTCGATTGATCTCAGCTACAGGGGGTAGTGGGGGGGGGGGGGTAGAGGAGGGGGATGGAATGATTGTCTGCCCTATGTTGTTCTGAATACATGAGTATGCTTTGATTCTGTCGGTGTAAAACATTTCCCTCACCTGATCCTGGAATTCGCTTTTTATTCCAAACTCCGGGTGCCGATTTGTCTCTGGGGGCTGGTGTTTATCAAAACCTTTCTACAAAGACCAAAAACAAGCTTACATTTGATCAGATGATCGTTGTGTGATGGGACTTTTGTTTCTGTTTTATAGTTACAAAGCATAAAAGATTTTGCTCATCAGGTGTGATAACTATTGCACATATCGTGATCTGTATATACAGTGTTGTAAAGTTAAAATTATAGTTGTCTAAGTTTGTGACTTTTCAGTGATCAGCATTATGTCAAACAGAGGAAAGGGTGCAACAGTGTCTATTGCTGAGAGATATATAATGAAAAAGTTCAATGTCTGTAATATACAGTATAGAAATATATAGAAGGCTTTATTTGATTATAATAATATATAAAAGAATGCACCCTCATGTTAATCTGTTTACAGTACTTTGGTACAATACAAATAAACACACTCGACTGGCAGGTTAATACGTACCCTGGTATTGACCAACTCACCCCTGATGTTGTTATTTTACTAGATATCTGAACGGTCGTAATCAATAAAGCTTTACACTTCTGTATACTTATAAAATTGTCATAACTCAACTGTTTTGTGTGTCTTACTCATGAGAAACTGATGATTTCAAGACACACCAGATAGTTCATGCCAGATGTAGGACCTTTAAACAGTCAATGTAATAGTTCTGTGATTACATTTGACAGGGCCAAAAACGAGAATATTTGGCGCAAACATATTTTAGTGCAATCAGCAATGGAAACCTTTTGGTGCAAACTTAGTTTAGCACAATGATACCACCTGGTCAATAATTTAATGTCAGTGTAAACCTTTTAGTGCACAACTTAATTTAGAGCAATCGTACGTCTGCACTAAAGATGCTAAAATAAATAGAGTGCTAAATATTCTCGTTTTACAGACTATATACAGAATCTCAGACCCACAACTTCAGTCTACAACACGAGTAACTTAATTCATTGTGAGTTAAATTCATTGGTTATATATTGTTGATTAGTAGTGAATTAGTCGGAGTGTTAAACAAAAGCAGGAGAACACACAGGGTGCTACAATTACCATCCAACACAGTCAATGCGCAGTAGAACACGCGTCACATACACACGTCAGAACTAAACTCCCACAATTCCACGCGATTATCATACAGTGCCCAATCATCCACCTCCCTCACAACACAGTCACCGCGCAGTAGAACACGCATCACATACACACGTCAGAACTTAAACTCCATAATTCCACGCGATTATCATACAGTGCCCAATCATCCACCTTCCTCACCGCGCAGTAGAACACGCGTCACATACACACGTCAGAACTAACTCCCATAATTCCACGCGATTATCATACAGTGGCCCAATCATCCACCTTCCTCACAACATGCCAATTTTTTTCTCTGTACAAAAGTACATTTAGAGATTCTTTTGGGTTTTGATAGGACTAGTATATATAATCTTCAAAATATAGCTGAATTTTTAAATATTCGTATGACAGCCTTTCCTTTTATAAATGTATTACATTTCAATATATTGGAGACTCTGAGGATCATCAAGTTGCAAGAACTTGTATCCAATCCATTTGTATGCATTAACAAAAACCCAAAATGGTGGTTGTGGCAGATTTAAAACAACAAAACAAGTCAGATTCTTCCTTGTCCAGATCTTGAGAACCTTTACCATATCATGGATTAATTACTAGATATAATATTAGAATTTTAATTTCAGTTAATCAGTCTTGCTAATAATCTTCCACCATGACAAAACACATATATATAGTATAAGAAAAGTTGGGAATTTTGTTATACTTACATGTATATAATTATATGCATATCAAACATATAATTCTCACTAATGGCTATAAAGCTTACATTCGCATTCTGAACATTCACTTCATCACAAATTAAAAAGAATTAACGTTTCTACATCTAGCAGGGAACTACAAAGCATTAGAAAGCTACAGTAGGGGCGTGTAATTGTCTAATTAGATCATTTGTCAGACCTTTAATACAATGGATTGGTGGGTAACTATTTTTACAGTACCTAAAAATTGTTGATCCAGAAGTACAGAATAAAAACTGCTTGTAGAAATACATATATGTCAGAATTTCAAGATCCTTGCAAAGAATTCAAGCTTGAGATGATAACATCATTTGGTTTAAGAATATTGAGGTGATCGACTCTTAAAAAGTTGTTAAAAAGTGTAAAATAGATAGATTAATTTGACTCTCATTAAGAAGTAAAGATTAGAAAATGACCGTGCCCATAAAAAGTCGTGCAAAGTGCCGTGCCACAAATGAAAACCAAGAAAGATTAAGAGTAGCCAATCAAAATCCACAAAAAAAGTATGTCAAGTAACCATGGCGTCACACATTCAATCCTGATACCTTTGCCAGCAGTGCGTTGTACTCTTTATTACGCTGTATTTCTTGCATTTTACGCATGCTATCGTATTGTCGCTGACTGAGGGGTAACCCCTGCAGAGAGTCGGGCGTCGGGGGTCGTTTACGCTGACCGTCATGCTGTAACATTATACATAAACATCTACAGTCAATAACGAACATATCCCACAATCCTTAGCTGCGGTCAAAACCCATATCAGTTCTAACAATACCCACATTATGCTTACAAGCAAATGTACGCTACAATTAGTGATCGATGGCTACAAAGCTCTACGAGTGAATCGCCTAGTGCCTGCTGCATCACATTAACCACATGTTTTACCTTCTAAACTACCAACCACCACCATGTGATGCGTATACCCTAGAAACCACCAACCATCACCCATTCAATATAGACCTATATACCACTGCTGTGACAGACTACTGTTTAATAAAACTATGTTGAAAAAGAAAATCCTCATACATAGTTGTCCAATCCTCTCTCCAACCAAGTTCCCTTCGTAAAATTATAAAATACACCAAAATGTGATATAAGATGACATTGTACCCTATATGTCAAACATAAATATGGCTACTAAATAATTGATCACCAGATGACAAACTAATATACCAGGAGACCTTTCCTTTCACCAGTGTGGCACCGCATGGCTACATTATAAGTGTGGCTACCTTGAGGTGGAAATTGTAGTCTCGATTTCTCTGTTTTTCTTGCATTTTACGAAACTCTTTGTACTTGAGCTCACTCTCTATCATTGGGAGGCTGGTAACGAAACCCTTAGGGGTCCAAATTCGTTTGAAATCATCATCCTTTAGAAACATGGAATTCATGATAACACCTCCAACATCAAATTTCACAAGTTCCACTACACGAAAAAATTACACCAGAAGGGTACCACGAACCCTAACTCTAAAATTTCCAATCATCTAAAAAGTCCCCATCCATTTCGATTCGCTATTTTATTAGCCAATGAAATTCTGAGTAATACAACACGTCTAGATGAATCGGTAACACAGTCTATACCTGTAGTTTCAACAACTGGTTGTATTCTTTATTTCTCTCTTGTTCCATCCATTTTTGTTTGGGGGTATAGTGATGTTGACCTATGGGAAGGCCGTATGCCTCCGGGGGTGTGGCAGGCTGCTATATATAGAAATTGGTTAACGTCCACACTGCTGTAAATTAGTGGCCCTACCCTCAAACAGCACACAGCTCAACATGCAGCTACTAGATCTATCACTACAGACCAAACAACTAAGGCTGCATGCAGCACTCACACAAACTCACAGCAGGAAGCTATGCTGCATACTGAAGAAAGACCTCCGTTCAGTCTCTCTGCTTACAGTACAGCATAGGAAGCATTGCTTTCAGTCGACAGCATTTTTAGAAAAATACATGCCACACTCGTCAGTTACTTGGTAAGTCATATCATGCAATCTTCATTATGACTAATTAACTGATTAATTACACAATACAAGAGTTAATTCAAGGTTCAGGAAAATTTGGATCACCATACCAAAACTTGGGTAAGTAACATTGAGAACCCAATGAACTTACCTTCTGAAAGATTCACTATATAACTACATACACATCAATTCTGGACTGATTAAAGACGATGGTTGTGTGTGAGTAAATGGAGACTTACGCCTCTGAGGTAATTCTGATAATCTCTGTGCTGTTGTTCGTTCAGCGCCTGACGACGGAGATCGTACTGTTCCGAGTCGTAGTAATCGCCCTTGACGATCGGAGCAGGAGCCTGACGACGCTGTTCCACTAGCTTCTGCTTCTTCTCATCCTCCATATATTGTTTCTATAGCAACATAATTCAAGATTACACTTCAGTTTAGGTTTAAGCATGGTGGTGGTCATAAGATCTTCAATCTACTCTAGAATTCTCATCAAAAATGCTATGGTTCCCTTCTCACATCACAATTACTCTAGTCATGTTACTCTATCACAACAATTACTCTAGTCATGTTCCTCTCCACAAACAATTACTCTAGTCATGTTACTCTCACACAACAATTACTCTAGTCATTGTTACTCTAACACAACAATTACTCTTGTCATGTTCCTCTCATACAACATTTACTCTAGTCATGTGTTCCTCTCACACAACAATTACTGTAGTCATGTTCTCTCACACAACAATTACTTAGTCATAGTTCCTCTTCACACAACAATTCTGTAGTCATGTTACTCTCTACAACAATTACTTAGTCATGTTACTCTAACCAAACAATTAGTCATGTTACTCTCACACAACATTTACCTTGTCATGTTCCTCTCATACAACAATTACTCTAGTCATGTTCCTCTCCACACAACATTTACTCTCAGTCATGTTACTTCATAACACAACAAATTACTGTAGTCATGTTCCTCTCACACAACAATTACTCTAGTCATGTTTCCTCTCACACAACAATTACTTAGTCATGTTCCTCTCATACAACAATTACTCTAGTCATGTTCCTCTCACACAACAATTACTCTAGTCATGTCTCTCTCATACAACATTTACTCTAGTCATGTTCCTCTCATACAACAATTACTTCTAGTCATGTTCCTCTCACACAACAATGTCTAGCCATGTGACTCTCACACAACATTTACTCTAGTCATGTACTCTAACACAACTTTACTCTTGCATGTACCTCACACAGCAATTACTTCTAGTCATGTTACTCTAAACAGACAATGTCTATCATGTGACTCTCACACAACTTTACTCCTAGTCATGTTACTCTAACACAACAATACTCTTGTCATGTTCCTCTCATACAACATTTACTCTAGTCAATGTTCCTCTCACAACAACAATTACTGTAGTCATGTTCCTCTCACACAACAATTACTGTAGTCATGTTCCTCTCACACAACAATTACTGTAGTCATGTTACTCGTCATACAACAATTACTCTAGTCATGTACTCTAACACAACAATTAGTCATGTTACTCTTCACACAACATTTCTCTTGTCATGTTCCTCTATACAACAATATACTCTAGTCATGTTCCTCTCACAAACACTTTACTCTAGTCTATTTTACTCTAACAAACAATTACTGTAGTCAGTGTTCCTCTCCACAAACAATTACTCTAGTCATGTTCGTCTCTCACACAACAATTACTCTAGTCAGTTTCCTCTCATACAACATTTACTCTAGTCATGTTCTCGTGTTTTCTTCTAACACACCAATACCTAGTCATGTTCCTCTCATACAACATTACTCTAGTCATGTTCCTCTCAACCAACAATTACTCTAGTCATGTTCCGTCTACAAACAATGTCTAGTCATTGTGCTCTCACACATTTACATTACTCTCAGTCATGTTACTCTAACACAACATTTACTCTTGTCATGTTACTCTCACACAGCAATTACTCTAGTCATAGTTACTCTAACAACAACAATGTCTAGTCATGTGACTCTCACCACAAACATTACTTTAGTCATGTTACTCTAACACAACATTACTTTGTCATGTTACTCGCTCACCACAACATTTACTCTAGTCATGTTCCTCTCATACAACAATTACTCTAGTCATGTTCCTCTCATATACAACAATTACTCTAGTCATGTTCCTCTTCCTCACAAAATGCAAACCTTTGTTTACAATCACTAGCTTTACAGTGCATTCCTTTGTTTACAGTCATCAGCTTTAAAGTGTTTACCTTTGTTTACAGTGCATACCTTTGTTTACAACCACTAGCTTTACAGGACTTACCTTTGCTAGAAAATCATTATACTCCTTGTTTCTAACTTCATGTTCATTCTGCCTCCTGTACTGTCCGTAATCATCATGTCCAATGTTGGCCTGGTGTGGAGGGGAGGTAACTCTCTATAATTAAATAATACACTTATCATCATACACCAGTCACCTATACACAAATCATGCTTACAATTATCATATAATTCCTCAGTACGCTCTGTACTTACATTGACAAAGATCTATAAATACAATCAGTTTAGGACTTATATCATTTATAGATTGCACAATAGTTCAAAATATAATTATAGTTTCTGTCTTGAGACAACTGATTTTGACATACAGGTACATAAGTACATGTTGGTAGAATGATATTTCGTACTCTGGGGAAAAAATATTTAGAGAGTCAACTATAGCAAAGATTTATGAACAAGATTTATGTATTGAAATACTAATTTATAACAAGAGGCCCAAGGGCCACATCGCTCACCTGAGCACAGCTGCTTCACTAAAAAGAGCAGTAGTTTAATAATTGGGATTTAGAATGTACCATTGTGGACTAAATCTAACCTAATAGATTCGGACGTGGGGCCATTATTCTGTACCTAACCTTAATCTACTCCATATTCCTGGAAGCATTTAAGTTATAAACATCCACCTTGTTATCTGGTTGAGATTGAGATAAAAGATCTTTATTAAAGAGTCATGACATGTAAATAAGTCACTTGATCGCCTCTTGCTAATTTGGGTTCGAGCTCGGCATGTAATAACTATTACCGAAGGGTCATGATTTATGTATAATCACAGATCTTTTAGAAACGCATGCCTCTGTATATCAGGGGTAAAATTGTCTAATCAAATAATTGTAAGCTTTCCGGGTCACACAGAATGAGATTCTTGATAAGGTAAATGTTACGATTAGTTATATATCATATGTTTACAAAACTCTAGCACTCCCGTATTTGGGCCACACTATCTCGATAAACGTTTCACCGGGGTAATTGATCCGCCCACAAGACTCTAAACATCTCCTCTATTAATTCAGGAGAGCTGTCCATTCATAATTTCGAGCTTAGTCACCTAGGGATCCAGTTGGTTCTGAGGAAACGAGGAGGTCTTATAAAGATTTTCCCTATTATATTTCATATGTAAACACTTTGATCCCCTATTGTGGCCCCACCGACCCGGGGTCAATGATTTGAACAAATGAATCTCCCTATATCAAGAAGCTTCCAAATAAAATTTCAGCTTCCTGGCGCCGAGTCGGTTTTGAGACAAGACTTTTTAAAGATTTTCCCTATATAATATGTATATCATTCATGAACTGAACCTTTGGACTTACCCTTATGTGCGCACCATCTCTTCCGCGCCCGAGGGGGAGTCAGAAGTAGTTTTGATACAAATCTGATTAACTCATTATCTCACTATTAATTCAAGTAAGTGAAGGCTGCATAAATAAAATTTTCAAAGCTTTCCTCATCCTTTTGTTCACACCATACTTGAGTATTAAAAGGCCAACTTTCTATTCAATATAATAAATCTTCCCATGTGTTCTGTCCTAGAAGAAGAAGACCAGCATATCGTAACAGCCTGTTCCGCTATATTCAATGGCATAAGATGTAAAATGTGTTGAATCTCCCTTATTGTTGGCACATTAGTTCTTTTTCCTAGATGTACTACTAAGTTTGATGAAGGAGACCCTTGAGTATAGAAGTTTTCAAAAAGTCGTGGTGAGTGTTGTGTATTCCATGGCCCACAAGAACAACAAGACACTCTTTGCAGTAGACCCGGGGGATCAAGAATTGATCAAAAACTTGTAATGGACCCCTCGTATAACCCAGCGAAGCCTTAATACTCATGTGTATATAGTAGGGTTCCGCCGTCAGTACGATTGTCACCTACGCTCAAAGTGTCAAGCTGTGTTCGGCTACGCAGCGCAATAGCAACAACATAATAATTCGAGATAGAGGGAAGGTGCAAAAACTTCGAGCTGATCCAAGGCAATACCTATCATCCTGCATTTCCGGATCTGCATATAATGAACAAGTACTTAAGTATTTAGCTAGATTAACACCCCAGGATTATACATTTGTTTTAGAGGGTTTTCTGGTTACCCGCGAGATGGCCTGAAACGTAATGTCGGTGACCCTTGCGTTGATGTTGGGACTTAATACACCTGGTGCTATATAATAAAAAATATAATACTATAATTTATGTTATTTAGGGAACTAATGACATCTGTAAATTAGAAAAAAACCAAAATTAGATAGATCTACCATGATTAATGCCGCTTGCATCTTAAACTGCGATCCGCTGCGGTCTGTTCAAAGAGCATGCGTAGTAGTAGGTGAAAAAAATAGTAAGAATGTTCCTCTTGATGAATCAGCGTTTCGTAAATTGCAGAAGTCCCATGACTTCGGCCCTGGGACACCAATAATTTAAAGGTCAGGTCCAAGCTAGTCTGGAGCCGTCTGGATTATAAATTATAAACTTTGGATGGGCGCTGATCACGCTTTTATATTGATATTCCACAGAATGGAACGGAGAGCGAATATAACGGACCAGATCGACCAAATATCATGTGAATCTCACAACTTGCCACTCTGTTGGAAAAATGACCGCACAGGATTCAAGCGAACCCAAGAAGAATATTCACACCGTCATGTACTATTGCCTCTCGTAACCTCCTGATATAGCATAAATTTGTCGATAAGATCACCCTAGTGATGATACTCTTTTGTGGGGATGGGGATTGGAGATTATTCGCGGGCAGAACCCAAAATATCACCAACAGCTAGGCGTACATAAGGAATTAGCTGATGTTGTGACGGGCTTGAACATATACTTCTTATAACGGATGCTTATGATGTGTAACAGCTGAAGTTACTTTGACTGACAATTCGGCACGCGTCTGGGTAATGGGAGATCGAGTTACGCAGGGGATGTATGGTAAGGGGGATTACTGACAAGCGCTTATCTTGATTCTGACCTGAAAATTCTGAAATAGCAAAGACGTTAGAGATATCGTATGGACGATGCAGTGCGCGCAAGAATAAGGCATGATGTGACACACAGGTGAAGAGTAAAATGTTTACGAAGAATGATGATCGAGACTTTATTCATAATAAAAACATAACAATGCCTATAAGCATACAATTAGGGAGAGAGTGGAATATTGACGAATACTACCCCCGATAGCGGAATGGGGCAAATCCTGAGGGGACGGCTAGATTTAGTAATTTATCCCTAGCCTGTTAGATTTGTTAATAAAATAGATTTTGCATAGAGACAAGTTTCCAACCACTTACTAATGAGAAAAAAAAGACGAATCGCAACCGTTTTCATAAATCTTGTTGGTACTGCTGCTATACTGTTCTTGCTGTGAGAGAGCTTCATGCTCGGCAGGTATCTTTGGATGCGTGACGGTGAACCACCGTACCGGCGGGCCGCCGAATCTGTCTCCTGCAATTGTCGCTTCGCTCCTCCTCGACCTTCTCCTGACACACGATTGGTTAGTGGGGGTTGAATGGTAGGGGTGGCCGTGCCCGTGTGAATTTTGGCTATGGTGTCGGACTGGACTGTTTGGGTTCCTGTTCGTCAGCTCTGTCGTACGTTGTCGACACCTGCATGGTGAGCGAGATAGCGTAATACGGGAGGGCATACGTGAACGACAATGCACTGCCTCCCAGGCTGTCCCTTATCGAGGGAACCGTTCGCTTGAACGCGAAGGATCTTGAGAAGTGATGCAGGAACGGTCTTCTAGCGGAATGAAGGCCAGGGAAGATACGTGGGAGATCCTGATGTGATGACCGTAGTTAGTCAAGTACTGTTCACAGATAGGGCGAGTCGGTAAGGATCCTGGCCTAGTGCCCGACAGCTTAGACTGAAATAAGGATTAGGGTAGTGGGCTGTCATAAATTGAGGACCAATGATGGTGATGTTTTATCATCGCGTGTGAAGTGCAAGTAGTATAATCCTTAGTGGTAAAGTATTATTATAAAATGCTCCCATACTCTTTCTCGCGATAAGGTATAATATATCCAATCCTATTGTGTGCAATCTGCTGCGCTCCAGGTCCAGGTATGATATGAGCTCAGAGAGCTTGATGATGGATGCAGTGAGGCGAATAGTATTGGTATCGATATATGTCCATCATCCTGACTAATCTGGATCGTAGTTGGTGAACAAAAGCACTTTGTATTATTGCTGTGATGATATCTGATACCTTATAGAAAATAAACACCTCCCGATATCGGCTAAAGGTAAGTTCGGCAATCTCGCATTACTCAGGGGGGCATGTGCGAAGAATGAGTTAACCCAAACGAATTGTGGGCCACAGTAAGAGATTCGCTTACCAGATGAGTTCCTGGAGAAAAGAATGTCGAAAGATGTTGAAAAAAATTGTACGGGAGACGAGAGCCGGACAGACATGACTAGACAGAGCAGGGACAGACGGGAAAGCGACCGACGGACCATCAGGCGATAGAATTAGCTCATTGAACTTCGGTTCAGGTGAGCTAAATACAAAAAATTAGCATACCAACTCAGAAACTTAGATTTTCTAGATCTATTCATAAAATGAGAAATGGTGATTAAAGACTCCTCATGCACAGAATTGTTGCAATATCAGAGATGTTATCAACACATCATTTGGCACTTATGAGAGCCAGTCATTTTGAACTTTTGACCTTTAAAACTGTACAGCCCTTCTTTTCAGTTTTGCAATAGAGACTCTTTGTGTAAGGTCTCATCATTTATAAAGCTGAGGAACTATGAAGTACCATGATTATGTGACCATGACCTTTTGACCTTGTACACAAAAGGGGTTGTCCTTAAGTCATAGAAATTAACTCTTCATGCAGTTTGATTGATAAATTCAAATAGTGCTTGAGATAACACTCAGAAACCAATTTCTAATGAGAGAGCAGCAGACAGATGGAAAACGAGCCTTAAATGAATATTATTGCTTTCGCTAAATGAATTTCTAGGGGGAAAAAACAAACCAATAAAATTTTGTTTATAAAAACCAAGTCAGAGCAATTTTCCAGGTTTGTTGAAAAAAACCACCAAAATTCTAAATTAATTCAGACCAATGAATTTTTTTTCTGTAGAATATAATAATGGCTTTTGTTTTAAATTGCCCTTAATATGATAGATATTAAGCATGTAAATCGTGCAAAGTGCCGAAAAATAAACAAAGCAGTGGGTACGGATTGGCTGCATCAATGGACAACACACAACTCAAAACAGATGGGAATAAAACAGTAACATCAACCTGTAATATGGATCTCAACAAAATCATGCGACAGAAAATTAAAAGACATGTCAGCTTTAAGTGCCACTCAACAATTTCAAATACTGTAAAGAAAAAAACATTCAAAGGGACACTACAGAACATCTCCCTGCTTTCCCCTATTCTGTGCTAAAATCAAAATATTTTACGAATCATGCAATAAAAAAGGCTGTATTCATAGTCACGAATCCAGCACTCCTATTGCGAAAAATCGCGGACCTTTTGACCGTGACGTATTTACACAGCTGTTCCGAACATTTCCTACAGACTGACACGGCGAGTGTCGTACCTTCACTGGAGCAAAAGCATTTTGTCTGTAAGTCTCGGGGTCCCATCTCCCCGAGGTAGGGCGGTCCTGGGGAGGGTTGTTCGGAGGAGGGCGGTCAGAGTACGCCTGCCGACGGTCGATCACTGGAATTTCCAGCTGGTGCTGAGCTCGGTTCAGAATTTGTTCTTTTTGTTGCTGGAAATTTAAGACATTTTTTAATTATCATTTTAATGATTAACTAAAATTTCATTTCGTTTTGCAATCCAAGTTGATTCAAGGTTTTTAAAACATATGTGATAGAAGAGGGGAAAATGAACTAAAATATGCTGTATAATGTAATCTTATGATACCTTGTTTTCAAATTAAGTGAAGATGTGTAATTTGAGGAATAATTTCTCTGACTTATCCTTATTATGGTAACAGCTACGATTTAAATTAAGATATGTTAGATTCATCACTTGTCCTAAAATATATCAACAATAGATGAGTTGAAATTAAAACATGCTCAGTCTCTGACTAAGCTGAGCATGAACTGAGCTAACGTACTGAGTCTCTGAGTGAACTCAGATTTAACTGAAATTAACACCTCAGCCTCTGAATGAGCTGAGCATGAACTGAGTTTGACATACGCAGCCTCAATCGGATCACGCTCGTCATTTTCCGTAACCGGAAAGAAGACTCGGACGTGGATCGGTGGCACAAGAGTTGCATCAAATTGATGCATTTATCCGCCAGAAGCGCGCATGTGGATGACGTTAAAAGGCTAGAACCGAAGCCCTGTAAAATGTATCATTTTAGAAGAAAGACTGACTTTGACCATAGATTCAGTTTTGGTACCATTAAAGTCTTACTCACTCAAATGCAAAAATATATAAGTAGAAATTGATGGAGTCAGAATATCTTAGCTTCGTATCATATCTCAAATGCATTGTTTCAAATCATAACATATGTTTGACTGCGACGTCATAGTAACATTTGCGTACACATAGCAACAGACTTTTGATGGCGTCGATCTACAAACGAGGTTCATTTTCGGTTACGGAAACAGCCGAGTAGTTACGATTGACTCTATCTGAGCCGAGCATGAACTGAGTTTACCCTCAGTAATTCCTCTCGATACTGCTTCTTCTTGAGTTCCGCAATTTTGTGTCTCTCAGCCTCGGTGGGTATATTGAGACCCACTGGCGGGGTGGGTGGGGCACGGGGAGTCCCATTTGCCTCTTTCTAAATCAAGACATTGTGCATGCATTAGTAATTATGTGTTATTTCACCGCAAACAAGCACCCGCATATACTGTAAACCTGACACAAACACTCTATCAAAGTCACTTGCAAAATTTCATATCTGTGATAAGCAGCCCTCATGAGATTTTTCATGTGCATGTAACAATAATTATGGTCATATACTGTGTAAATGTATATTGTATATATAATAAACATATGTAAACATATTGTGTATGTGATAAACGTAATGACAATGTGTATATATATGTGTATATGTAGAAAGCTAGGCTTGTTTTTTTTAAAGAATCAATTTCTTGAATGGTTACTATAAGCCACTTTATCGATTAATATAATCATATCAATAAGTGCGGTGATGTAAATAAAGCTTCCGCTTTCCTATTTTATTTTATTTTTTATTACTATGGTTATAAGGACAGCAAAAAGCACTAATTAAGTGCATAGTACTAAGTTTGCTGTAAGTAGTTAGAGGGTAGCTTAGTACATGTACTATGTTTGCTGTATAGGTAGTTAGACAGCTAACTTATAAAGCTGGAGGTACACATAGTACATAGTCAGTAAGATGTACTATCTACAGTCCAACACATTATTTTTGTTATGCTAATTGCTGGCAACATTTTCTCGTTATGCGTCTGATCTAATACAGAGGCTAGGTCTCTATACAGTATTTAGTACACTACTAGGATACAAACATATAGAGGACTATTAGAGCTTCCAGGGTACACAGATCTACAATCAAGCATCGACTCCAAGACTTACATATATATAACTAAAACGACTACGATCATGCGTGGACTCTCAGAGATACGTATATATAACTAAAACAGTATAACTATGATCATACGTGGATATTTTAATTATCCTAGCTGTCTATAATTAACGATTAATTACCTGTCCCAAGTGTTGATTATAATCATTCTTACGCTCAGCTTTAAGCTCTTCTTTAAGTTTTTTATAATCAATTATTACGTTCCGCGGAGAGCCCACTAGAGGGCGCTCTGTCTCCAAGTGCCCTTCATGACTGGGGGAGATGTCCAACTGAATTTCTTTAGCTCGCTGCAACCATTGCTCATTTTGTTGCTATTCATTTTAAAGATAAAGTCTAATTCACTCCAGAATTTCTTCCATATTAAAAGCAATTTATCAGCGAAAAACTAGTATCAGTTAAGTAGATCAATAAAAAAAGTTTATTCAAATGGTGCAAAATATGGATATACAGATCAATTTAAGACAAGTTTGAAATACAATTCGAAAACATTACTTGAAATGTCCAAAATTTCACAAAAAGATAAGGGCATTGCTTTTTTACCTTAAGCAAAGACTCCCTATATTCACGAACTCTATCGGCTTTAAGTTGATTGCGATACACATCATATCCACCTATCGCAAGCCCACCAGGGGGAGTTACCGGTCGCCTAGTCTCATGCTCCAAAATCTCCTTCTGTTTCTGTTATCAGGACAAATTAAGTTAAACAAAGCTGACTTTATGTTAATTATAGCTTTTTGATTAACCACTAATGCGAAGTGATGAATGATACACAAAACCACAAAGCTCTGCCCACAATCATGCACTTCCTTCCACCCAGTCACATGACTGTCACATGACGTTTACCTGTGATGGGGTACCCTGAGGGCGATCATTCTTGACTTGTTTTGGATGATCCTTTAGAAATGATTTAATAAGATTAATTATTTCTCACTGTTTTAGAGTCATAATGGTATTGCAGACATGCACAAGATTCAGCACTACAGAAAAGGGTTTTCTAATAGCTCTTGAGAAAGACAGATATCGATGACAGAATTGGTAGGTCTCAATATACAGAGGGCATCTGAGTGTTACGTATTTTTCCTTAATTCTAAAGCAATGAACTTACAACTAACACATATGAATATATTGGATTGCATGTATCACAACCAATATCATAATTATTATGACTGAAGTTAAAATGGCTCTTAGGCAGATATTTTATTTAGGATTTAGAGATAATGACAGGTTAATTTATAATATGGAGAAAACTGAGCTGATCTATGCCCAGCCATCTTAATTTGATAAAGAAAAAACTAAGATGAACTATGCACAGCCACCTTAATTTGATGAAGAAAACTGAGCTGAACAATGTACAACCACCTTAATTTGATACAGAACTATGAATATGTAGCATGCAAGGGAAATAATCTTTCTTCCTCTCTAAATTTTCGTCTACAGTAACTTTTAATTCTTGTATAAATCTTAGTTCACTACAATCTCAAACTCGTATTAATGATATTACAGTGGGACAAACCAGTGTGTCGCTCACCAAATAATCGTTGTATTCTTTCCGTCGCTCTTCGCGGAGTTGCTGTGACACCTGGTTGTGATCGTACATTTCCGTCTGGTTGGGTTGTCGGGGAGGCGAGGCTTCTCGGCGATGTAACGCCTCGTCACGACGTCTGTTAGCCTGGTCCTCTTTCTGATCAGCGAGAAAAAACAAGATTTTACGTTACTGTGAAGTAATTCAATTTGATTGTAGCAAAAATATTCTTTTGAAGATTTTCACTAAAAGTATAAGATTATAGCTCAAAGAATTTATAGATACTGAAAACAGGGTGCAGGAGATGGTGACTGCACCTAGCAATGCATTGTGTAAGCACGATTAATAAATCAGTTTTGTTTCTGAAAAATCTAAAATGTACAGAAGTGCAATTGAAATCAAACAATTTATAGTAGAAAAAAAACCCATTAAGGATATCTTCATTCAGACAAGAAATCAAACATATACAGTTAGAATTGATAAGAAAGAAGAAATGTTCTAGCATAAAATACAAACTAGCAAAGAAACAAGTCCTTGTTAGTTATAAAGAGAAAGCAGAAGCTGATAAATCATTGCAGTCTGTTACAAATAAATGGTGCCGACATCGGAAACAGAACCTGAAAAATGATTGATTAGTACAAAGTCTGTAACAGAAATAAACAAAAATACTGGAGAGTGACTCTGGTGCCAGTCTACATGACTACATAAACTACTAGCCCACCGCTATACCTCCTTCATAAATCGATTGTAGTCTCGATGTCGCTCATTGTCCAGGACCTTGCGAGCCTGGGCATAGTTTCCGATTGGAAGTCCCTGCTCTGGGCTACCTGTTGTGTAGTACACAGGCTTTTGCTAAAAACAAACAAGATATTCCAAACTACAGTAAAAGATTGTCAGAATCGGTCCACTTGAGGAGGGAACATTTTTAAAGATCCAGCAGACTGATCAAAATCTTCCTCCACTGTCGTCTGCTTGTCTATCTGTGCCGTCTGCTTGTGTCTGAGATTTCCTTATTCGTGGATAAAGCACTAACTGGTTACCACCAAACAACTCATGCGATATGAGGTAGTGGATTAGGAGTTAAACACTAGAAAACTGCACTACTTGTAAACATCCATGCAATTAATCTGCTCTGTTTACATTGGTTTCAATATAAGGAGTTCTATGCAGACCACCTGCCCTTTTTCCTATTAATTCAAAACAGGGGTTTGTATATCTATAAAGGTTTTCTCTAGCAATGGCAGAAAGAATACCAAAGCATAAAGGGAGACAACTTAGAGAGTGGGTTCTAAAATGGTTTTATAAGCATCCAAAATACCAGATAGGGAAATCGAACATTTGAGATTGTAAACTTTTAGAATTAATTTGTATAATCTTATTGTCAGTGACTATTCAATAGTCACCGAATTACATTCAGTTTTAATACATTTTCAGTTTTCACTTAACCATTTACTCTGAATCCACATTTAATTAGTTGATTTATTTTAGTTTTTTCAAAGATTATTTTGATGTAATAAAAGTAAAGTTAAAAATCGATACTTGTATATATTTCTAAGAATTGTATGAATATGAATTTCAAGTGCACTGCATACAAAAATGCAGAAATTGAAAACATTGAATAAAGTCTATCTGCACTGCATTACCATTTCAAGTTTCAAAATTTAGTTAAAGTTTGAAAAAAATATCTTAATTTTGTGAAATTCATGTAAGAACAATACAATGAATAATAAATTTTTAGGAAAAACGACATCTAAATTCCTAATTTTTTAAAAATGAAATACATTAGAGGATTCTTGGAATGAGTGCTATAGTGGCATATGAAATTTAGAAATGAGTTACCGACCGGAATTTATATTTCCCGACCTTGGCGAGGGAAATTTTAAATCCGTAACAATTTCATAAATTTCATATGCCATAAGTACGAGTTTAAATTCTATTTACAACAACGATCATTAGAGGCATATTTTGATTTACTTTCTATTTCACAACTCCGAATTCTTTGCTTTGTTATTGTTTGACGTCAATTCGACTGTGACGTCGTCTGCAACGTCACGGTTTGAAGAAGCTGGAAATTTCTGTTACACTTATTTTCACCTTCATAAAAGACACAAAATCTTGGAATAACCTCGGTGACAAAACATAGTCTTGAATCGTCAAAGTTTACAGTTTCGAAGGCTGATGTGCAGTTTTTCTATTGATTGACCCGTGATTGACCTACCTAATTTGCATTCTTATGAACCTCAGCTAGGAGTTCATATCGTTTTTCCGAACCCGTTGTTATGACCCGGAAACAGTATAGTTGTGTGATAAATAGTATTAATTCATGCGACAATAATAGAAAATCTACACACGGCACTGCCACTGATATACATGGCTATACTAACAATAATTCTCATTTCTGAATACCAATCTAAAAAAGCTTTTTATTGATCTGAATAAAATCTATCAGCAACACTTGAACACAGTACTGGTAAATGTATGATAAATCTACATCACTCTAGAGATGAGAAAACGCTGGTAATTTGGTTCATGCTCAGACTAAGTTCCAGTTGAACATGCACTAGATACAAAAGCATTAAGGTATCAGCCCTCCGCCTATAGAGGGCGCTGGACTACATACTCGCCGCATGTGATCCTGATATTCTTTACGCATTTCCATCTGTATCATATGCCTGCGCTCTTTGGCTTTTTCATCGCTTAAACTGACTAACCCCGAGGTTATCTGAATGTAAATCACCAGTTTATATGAAATGTATAATCTGACAACAGTTTACATGAAATATGTTCTCTAATCAAACTTTGCTGTACTCACTCTCAGGCATCGATTGGCCACTATAAGAACTCAGATTTACACAACAAGGAATCACTTGAATTTAGAATTCTTTTCTGTGAATGATCACAACAACTTCAAAATTTTTTCAGCAAATTGATTTCCTCATCCCAATCAACCGTATTTACAGATTACTTTTTTTTTCTGGTTCATATTTTGCAAGTCAATAATCTACCGTTATATGGATTTAAAACTTTTAAAATATATGGATTTGATAAACACAATGTTATACAGCTCTCTGTGTTATTTTTTTTTTTATTGGTAACTTTTTTGCTTTTATTTTGTAATACATGTATCTGTATCAAACTCCTTTTCAATGCTTGACTTTGTATTGCAAGAAAAATAAAATATTGATTGATTGAAACTTAGATCCTTATTTTATAAGAATTTTAAAATAAGCACACTAATTAATTAGATCATCATTTAATAGATGTTTTGTTGCTGTCAATGTGAAACAACATCCACTTAACAAGGAGAGAGCCTGTCATAAATCAAGTTCTTCTGATAAGACCCGAGAGTTTAAAGGCACCAAAATCGTCCATTTACACTTTTCAAAAATGTTCCTTTCATTTATTTCCAAACATTAAATGTCATCAACAAACAGTTTGCATAGAAAATCAATAGATCTTACAGTGCGTCCAGAAAGCAAACACAAAAAAGCTGTTGTACATAACTCAGTAAAGACATATGTGCGTGTAGCGGAGAGACCGTATTCCTTTAAGCAGCGAAGTCATTATATTAAATGATCAAATGCAATATGATTATTCATCAATAACAGAGGTCGACATTTAAGAGAAAAAGATCAACGAAGTCAATTTCACCTCTCTACTGAGAGAGAGCTATCTTTGTAATATGAATGAATGTCATGAAAGGGGGTATATAGCTTGGAGAATGAACAGAATGTTCTTTACATCTATTTGACGTAAATATTGTTTATACCTAATGGAGGAAAAAATACCCAAAGAACTAGGGGATGTATTTACATCGATACCTAGTCAATAACTGATACAAAAAATCCATAGATACAAATCAAATTTCTATTACAGTGGTATAAAAAATGATCATTAAACAAAACTGGCATGAATACAAAATTCACTCAAATTCCAATACACAATTCACCATGTTCAAATATAGCCTATAATAAAGTTAACACCCTAAAACCATTCCCTTTAATTAACACAAGGCAAACAAAGGGGAGAAACTCTGTGTTTTACTAGTACTTTAATATATTGAATTCTCAAAGTTATACCTCACACAAAATCATAACAAAGAGTTAATCTCGGGACCTAACAGATACAGAAGAGAAGACTTACCACAGGAGGATCTGGGGCTCTCTGATACTGCGAGGGGGGGTCGTATCTCTCCTGCCCGTAGTCCTGTCCCTGGTAGGAGGGTTGATTGTAATCATACGATGGACGGGAGTCATACATAGAACGGCCATAATCACCGGAGGGATAGTCTGGGTTTCTGTCGACCATTGCAGCACACATTTTGTCTCCTAAGGATAAGTAATGGAGATGTTCATGTTCTTTGTAAATAAAATGTTAATGTCGGTGATTGGTTGATGTCCAGCAACTTCTAAATTCTAACACTTTTATTTATGGCAAGGCTTAAAAGAAATTTTGTATGCAAATCACATTATTCATTTTTGGGGTGGGAATATAAAACAGAATGATCTTAGCTTTTACCACAATTCAAACAAAAGTTTGTTGGGTTGATAAATCTAGATGGATTTTTTAAAAATAAAATCTCCCACATTAATGCATGAACCTTTATAACATAAAATTTGTCACGATTCCTCGCTGAACCTTAGCACCCTGCTTCCTACAGGTCAGCGGAGGGGTCATGACACGCATTTAATCTCTTAAATAAAGAATCCATGCAGGAGCAGTAAAATTTTATGCTGTGGGGGAACTTTAAATAAGCCCAGGATGCCGATTTAATAAATAAGCTAGGTATCAGCAGAAAATGGATACAATGAATTACATTATCATCCAATTAAAATAATCTTTATGAAAAAACAAACAAACTTGTAGCGCTTACATAAATAATATGCACAAAAGGATCCCCCCTTTTTTTTTTTAAATTAATATTAATTTTAAAGTATGCGAACCCAAATTTGATCATTATATTCATACACTTTAAAACACTTGTTTTATTTTTCACTTGTTAAACTTTGGATACATCAAGTGTACATGATCTTGATGACAATATAAACAGAATACAATGGCCACACAATACGAGCCCGTGTATTGTAGATAATAAATGTTTAAATACCACTTAATGCTTTGTTTATTCCAAAGCAAATCTGTTTTGATCCCTAGTTTTTGTCCCATGTATTATGAGTAAGGTATGTCAAGGCAATGACAAAGGGCTTTAAATCTGTTTCTTATCTCGACTCAGTTTTAAGTTGTATCCGTTTGAGTAATTATTACGTATTTATAGGTGATCTGCAAAGTAGGTGGCAACAAAATTAAAGTACCGT
>CAJDSM010026980.1:8118-27747 GCA_903981925.1 Ostrea lurida | reverse complement strand
TCGGGAGAATCCCGCCTAAATCGGGAAAGTTAAAATTGGCATGTATGAATATTTCTAGATTGCCATTTAGCCACTTGACAACAAATGTGAGTTGGATCACTGCAAAATTAGATAATCTTTTACTGTATTTGAATATCGTTCTGTTTTAGAAGGATGCTGAATTTGAAGACCACTCAAAAATGAATACAGATAGATCTGAGGAATCATCAGTCCCAGGTATTTACAGCAGAGGAAATTATCTAAGTACAATATACAAAATGCCTAAAAATACTTCACTAAAGAGAGATTCAGGTTTGTTCAAATCGCCCCGTCGAGGTGGTGGGCCACATTAGGGATTAAAAGTGACTACTTGCTCTTTAGTAACAGTGTTCAAGCGTGAGCGATTGTGGCGCCATGGGCCTCTTGTTTTCTTTGGGGTCCGGTCGATTCCGCTGTCCATTTCTTGATTTTGAAAATTTTTATTTCTGATAATAGATTTGATATCGTGTTCTGTGCTGCATCCTTATATTGAAAGCCTTTTAAGGTCACTGACCTCAGTTTACCGTACTATTGCAATCGTCTTCGATCTAGTCCTTCGTATTGTCCGTCGTGCGTCAACAATTAACATTCTACTCTTTCTTCTTGATAAAACTACCGACAATTCTTTTCTATTCAATTTGGTATGAAGCATCCTTTGGAACAACAGGCACATAACATTGCAACACTCATAACTCCTGCACCCTGAGCCTTGGCGGTGTAGCAAAAATTCCAAAAAGTACAAACATTTCAAATAACTGCTTCTATTACAACCACAACAGTCCTGAAGGAACCTAAATGCATAGTGAGTAGAGCAAGAAGCCTCTTCACCAAATTATAATTTTGGTGCATTCCCCGGTGGTAGGCGGTCTGACCCAGGGCAAGGCCAAAACTTGGTATCATGGTGTTTCAATATATGTAAAACATGAAAAACACACTTCTTAGCTATATTATTCAATCAATTTAGAGAACTAAATGGGAATATTTGGACATGAAAAGTCAAGTTTTTGTCAAATGAATTAAGATACCCATATCTAACAAACGCTCCAGACCTGTATTAGCAAAGTCTAGTGAAGCTACGACACGCATAAATACTTCTTGTAACTACAGACACTTCACGATCATTACTACTGCTGTGTATACATCATGTTCGAATAGTTGCGCGTAACTCATGGCACATATAACTCCATCAATGTTCTGTGAGACGCAGTGGAGTATATAATCATAAATAAATCTTGCGCATACGAGTAGCAATTATCTTTAGTGCACTTTTTGAGAGAAGAACTATTTCAATCATTATATCACTTTTGGAGACACCTATGTAGATACTCTGAACGATCATTCTGTGATATAATCCAATACAATGTGATTCTTTTTCTTTAAATCGCGTGGGCGTGTACGTTATCTCTGTTATGAGTTGGATTATATGTACGTCTTCTCGGCAACCTTCTTCTATGAGTTAATGTTTTTCAGAACGTTGCAGTTATACCTTTGAACAAGTTTGTTCTTGTGTGTCATTAAGCCCTCTTCACTTAATAAGATCGTGGAAAAAGTTTCACAGCCCCTGGCAGCCAATATGACCATAGTAAATAATGTAATTAAATTTCTTACTAGGAAATTCTTCTCTACTCCCATCGATATATTTAAGAAAAATGAATTGTATGATTATGATGTCCAACCATTGTTGAGCCCTCTATCAATTTTGAAAATTGTAAAATTCATGACTGCTTTAGGGGGGCATATATTGTAAACAGTCATATTGTATGAAATGTTAGAAAATTCTTCTTACTTCAATAACATTTTAGAAAAAATTAAAGCAGATTATGATGTTTATGAAGTTATCAGCATGAATTAGTGATGATTCCATGGCCATGGGTCAGGGCTCAGGTCTAGGGTGGGACCAATATGAATACAGTGGAGCCTTTTAAGCCGAATACCTTTGGTTGCCCAGCAAAAATCGTATGGCATAAATGAAGCATCCGGAAACTGAAGCGCATGTTTTGATCTCATAGAAGTAACCAATTTGTTCTTTATTGATTTATAAATAGGAATTAAACACGTGTTTTTCATTTAATTGTAAGCATTTCTTTTTTAGTCACCTGAGTTAAACTCAGGTGCCTAAATTTTCGCCCCAATATGGTTTTCGTCCATCGTTCGTGCGTCGTCGAGTTACAATTGACATTTACTTCTTCCCATGATAAACCACCAGTCCAATTCTTTCAAAATTGGTACAGTCCCTAAACGTTCTATTTGCCATTTTTGCCGTGACGTTTAAGCGTTGCGGATCCACCGTGCGTCATCGTGTTGGTCACCGTTGCGTGGCAGTGCATTTCATTTCATGTTCAGTGTGTGTCACCGGTGCGTTGCTCGTGCCCTGGGGGCGGACCAAAACTTCAAAAAGTGAGCAATATTCAAAAATCTTAGTTCTTAACAACCGCTCATGTCTGAAAGAGAAAACTATAATGCATAGTGATGATAGAGCAGGAAGCCTCTATCAAAATTGTAAATTTGTTTCGATCCCTGGGGTAAGGGTTTGACCCAGGGCGGGTCAAACTGTTGGTAAATAGTGTTTATATGTATATCTTTCAAAACATCTCTTAATGCTATTGATTAATAATATGAACTGGAATTAAATTTTGAATGAGTAGGAGTTGTTTATCAAAATTGTAAATTCCATTGATCCTAGGGGGTAGGCTTGGCATTTAGGTGGGGCTTTCACACCCCCTCTATTAAAATGGTCATTGATGAAAATGTGTAACAATGAAACATTCTTTAACATTCTTCTTGTATAACTGCCATTCCTAATTCTTTTTCAAATTAGCCATGAAGCACTTCTTTTGAACAAGGGCACATAAATTGTTAATTCAGATCTCTTGCACCCCCGGGGCCTTAGGGGTGGGGCAAAAACTTTTAAAAAAAATGACCAAATTCAAATATCTTTTTCTTTACAATCCGCACATATCTAAGATAACCAAATACATAGTGATGTAGAGCAAGAGCCTCTACCAAAATTGTAAATTTTGTGATTCCCGGGTAGGGGTTCTGACCCCAGGGAGGGCCAAAACGTGGTACATATTGTATTATATGTAAATTACGTTTGACAAAACATTTTTAATGCGTATGTTATTAATTGAAACACTAAATGAATGTTGGAATGAGCAGGAGCCTTTTATTCATAGTTTATACCCCCATTGCAACTAAGGTCTGGGGGGGGGAGGTATGGAACCTCTGGTGCTGTCCATCCTCTGTAGAGAGAATGGTTCCCTGAGCTTTTGAGTGTTAGCCTTTCCACCAGATCACCATATCATGCATTATGGCACCCATGGGACGAAAATGTTCCTATTTGAATTTGGGGTCAAAGGTTCAAAGGTCAAGCCACACTGACATTTGAATAGTCAATATTGTTTCTGGGCTCAAAAGAGCATTTCCATTCTACCTCGAGTCAACCATATCATACATATTCACTCATGAGACTAGATTGTTCTTTATCGAATTGGGGTCAAAAGGTCTAAGTGCTTTAGTACACTGGACATCAAAGCAGGCAATTATGTTTCCCAGGCTTTCAGCATTATCCTATTCTAACCTAAAGTCACCAACGTCATTATAAATGATATACCCAGGCGGTCAAAGCATCTTCTTCATCGAATTTGGGTTTAAAAAAGGTTAAAGGTTCAAGCACAAACTGACATTAAAGTAGCAATATGGTTTCCGGGCTCTTCGAGCATATTCCTTTTCTACGTTGTCTACCTAGAGTCACCATATCATACAACCCATGTATGCAAGGCTCAAGCTCAGTCTGGTCTGCCGCCAAGAAAACTCAGTCGTCAATATTTTCCCATACAAAGTCTATAACCTATGAAATATAATCATTAAACTACTAAGCAATAATATACTACATATTGAGACAAGTCATTGACAATAGAAGGCGCAAGGGTCAAAACTAAGATGGTCTAGATCTCTATTGATATCTTGAAAAAATATTGAAAATCCCACCTTATCTTGAAAAAATATTGAAATCCCCACCTTCAAATCATAGTTTTTGGTTCGTTTGTGTTTATTGGACACGATTTGGTTATGACTGACCCGTGCCCTTTTTTAAAAATGGTCTAATATGTTGAATACTTCTGAGATCCCACCTCTATTCAATGTTTTCCTTGTTCATTGTATGGGAACACTATAAAGGATCCCGGCAGAACATGCCTGACCCCACAACCTGTTATATATATTGTACTCTAACTTATTTTCTTTTGATATTATTGATGAATGTTATGTATGGGTTATTGGAAATGACAGCGGTTAACTTTAGTCCATACCTTGAATAGTGCACATTGTAAATCCCAAACTTTCCTTTTCTCTATGAAACAAATCGCGTTGGGTAGCAATTGGCCATGGGCCTCTTGTTTGAAAAAATCCAGATGCATATTGAAAAAAATTAACATTCCATATTGAGTCTTGAAATGCAATATTATGAGGCTCCCTGTATGGTATGATACTTAGGTGCCAATTTAAGGCCCGTGACCTCTTGTTAATTATAGCTGAAAATATGATTATTATGTAATATTGTTGTTCATACATGTATGTAGTTTTCAGTTGTTTAAAAATTGTTTGTTTTATTTGTGACAATTTTTGCAAAGAATCAACTTCTAATGGATATTTTCTGCGGACTGGGAAAAGAAAGACGGCAAATTGCTGAAAAACTTGCTTGCACTACGAAGTGATTTTGACTCTATTCATTCTTCAAGCAAAATTAGGAAATCTAATATCAGTGCTTAAGGATGGTGTGGAGGTGAGCTTTGAGAACAACTGTGCAGGAACCGAACTAATTATTTCCTGGTTCAATACTGACCCATTGTGCAAACATATTACACATTACAACTGAACCCTGTCCAGTTTGATAAATTTTGTGTCAATTAAGATTTTGAACGGGTTTTGGTAGACATATTGTGCGGAAGGATTCATTAATCCAAAAGCATGATTTTGCAGCCTTCTATTTCATCGCAATATACCTTTATTTATACCCTAGTTTCGTATTTAAGTTTTAAAATTAATAACCAATAGATAGACTTGGAACTAGTTCAAATATTTTATTTATTAATTTTGTTGAGGTATTTTTCCAAACAGAATAACATAATTTATAATTTCACCAAAACTAAATTTTTTATCATGTTTATTTTGTATAATTCTTAAACGCTGTGCATACATAGATTATACTGACTAGAAAAGCAGAAAGGTCAATTATTCAGTAGTTATAAATGAGTGCACACAATCTTGCAATAGAAAACAAGAAGACACATGTGTCTATACCACACATGAAAGATTTTTATAATTTATGTAAACGTGCAAACTTGAAGATGAAATTTCAGTTTCTATGTAATTGTCAGTAAAATTACAACCATCATAGAGAAATTTTTAAAAAACTTGTTAAATTTTCTCAAAGATCACATATATCGAAATCAAAAGTTAAAAACTCTGTTTTAAATAGTAAATCCCCAAAAATGATTCAAAAAACATACTTATTCATAACACAGGTAGTTTTATCGCAGAAATCCTGCAAGAGAGACTAGTATACACTGAATTCATACTTAGATGTTACCGCATGATTTTCTTAGATCATTATTGAAATGTTTTGGTCTGAGGTACATGTCTTTACGATTCTTCACTGTGCGGCCATTTGCCAATTATTGTAATTGTGTTGTGTCCAATAATATATCTATCTATCTATCAATTCTTTTAAAAAGCAATCAATTACGTCGAAATTTCTTGCATACTATCTCAGTAACTTTGGCCCAATATTTCAAAAATTCTCTGTACCAAATCCTCTACTTTTTAAAGTTCCCATTTAAATTTTGGAAAATACTCGAATATTACATGAATTTTAAGAAATTGAACATTTACTCCTAAAATCGTATTTTTAATCTCTTGAAATTCGATATCATTGAGTTTTTCCGTACAGTCAAGTGCAAAGGTCATATTATTTCCATTACAAGTCATATAATTTTTTTTTAATCTGATTCGTTAAGAATACATTATTATGTATCATTCATGTAATGATTGATCTGTATTCTATGTTTGTTTACACCCAACAGACGAATGGAGTTTAAAGAATAAATCTGAGAAATTTTAAGTGCAAAGAGGTCATGTTTAAAAACACTGTAGCTCAAGAAACAAGCATTGAAAACCAAATTTTCGTTTTAATTTCCCTATGCTTTTCAATGTAAAAATTAAAAATACATCTTCCCTAAAAAATGACATCACTTTATAAACCTTCACCCTAGAACCTCTTTAACTAATTTTTTTTTTCAATCAGTGAGAAAGAGTTTTTATTATTAAAATGTTGAAATGCATTTCTTAACTTCATTGAAGTATCAACATCTTATTGAAAACAAAATCAAATGACAGTCATAGCCAGGATACATCTATCCAAACGTTTTATCTCAGATTATCTCTCTCTATTCAGTTTATCTGAAACATGTTGTCCATTGCTGTGGAATTATATTTCTGATGAGGAAAAAAAGTTAGTTCAAATGATATATATATTAAGTCCTATTAAGAAGTAGTAATTCAGAAAAATGATCTCAATATTAAGATAAAAAAACACCACAGAGCTTCATGTCTGCTATCGTAACTTGATAATTTTAAATTCAACATAGTCTATAACATTAACAGCAAAACTGAATCAACTAAAGAGCTTGTTCTGCATATAATCATTTTTGAATCGAGGCAGCTACTTACAAACAAGTTGTTGTTGCAGTTTCAACAGCGCGTTTAAAACAGCATTTTGCTTACGGCGGGTGTGACCGGTTCAAACAGGGATGCTTACTCCTCTAGGTGTATCCCGCCTTATGGTCCAGGGGTCCGTGTTTGCCAACTCTTGTTTTTATTCTATTTAGGACTTCGAATTGATATTGTTTGTTATGAATCTAACTTTTACATTATTGTTAAATGAAGGCTATACAAGTGAACGTATTACGATTCCATCATCTAAAATCTCTTTCTCCAGCAAGCTGAAGACCAATTCAGCAAAATTCTAGTGGAAGGTCCAATCTCAAATGTAGGCCAAGCAAGGTCTCCTAAAAAAGGTTACATGTATCAGAAATCTCATCAGAACCACAGTCAGATTAACAAGACCTGAGAAATAGGAAGGAACATGAAGGATACGAAGCTTTTTTAAATGAAGGATCCAGTCCCCTAAACGGGAGAGCATCAAAATAAATAGCAAAATGCATAGACAAACTTTTAAACATCTTCTCAGAATCGCTAGTTCCATTTCAAATATATTTGCACAATGCATCCTGGAGTAAAGACACGATTTTCATGAACAGAAATTTTTATGAAGCTTGTTCACATTTGAGAGCAACGTACTGCTCAGGTAGAACAATGTATGCCCACAGGCCTCTGTTAATGAAAGTTAATCTCTTTGTTTTCAGTGCATTATAATCAGGATATAATATGATGAATTGCTTTTAAAAGTGATTGTAATGTGCATTAGATAAGATTTCTTAAAAATTATTATGCATGAGATGTCTTATTTCTTCCAATGTGTTATTGTTTTCATACATTTCTTACCTATTTCCCTCGCAACTGGCTGCGTCCGTGCAGCATGTGTGAAGGTTCCTTATACTTGTGTGTGTGTGTGTGTCAAGAACCTTAGTGAACAAATAGAAGCAAGGATTTCATCAGAGGATCCATCAAACCATCCATTAAAATATTGCCCATGGAGAGAAGATAGACTCTACTTATTTCAAGGTCAAGATCACTATGACTTTGTTTATAAATCTTGTGTTTTGACGGGGAGCTACACTGTTTGCCTTGTTGAGAATAATAAACACAAATCTGCTAGTTAATTCTTTACCAAAAAGACCACGCATCATCCATTTGCCCAATTAAAGTATCAACTTCGAATTCATTTGAGCCCAGCTAAAACGAAGAATACAAATGCAGTTGATGATGTTATGTTCACAGATTCCCTGATTTATGCAAGAAGAAATTTTCATAAGCAAGAGGTACTTGTGGAGATGGTACACGCATCAGAGGAGTACAAGCATACTGTGGCAGAGGAGCAAACCAAAAATGCTGTAAGTATTATTACATATCTTAGTCACCTTAGTAAAACTCAGGACCTAATTGCAATTTGTCCGTCGTTCTTCCGTTAACAATTTAACATTTTAACTTTCTTCGTAAATAAGCCCACCAGAGCACTGGGTGGGGCTCCCATTGACATCAATGGCCACCATACCCCTGGTGGAGACAACCAACGACGCGCTATGGCCACCAATCCCTGGATGGGGGCGCTGGATGACTAATTGGTCGTGCCTACCATTCTCAGGACTGTGCGAGGCCGTGGCACCAATGGTCCAACCATAACCATGAGCGAAGGCGTGAAACATCAATGGTCCACCATACTCCTGAGCAGGGGACCCGGCACCCAAATGGTCCACCATATCCCTGAGTAGTATTCTTGCTGACACACGGCCACATACGTCTGGGTGGGGGGCGTGGTAGATGAAACTCCCGGGAGCGCCATGACGGTGAGGTAACGGTGTGCCCGAATCTGGCATGTCGTGCATCTGCTAGGAACGGATGCACAGTTTGCTGCCACATCAAAGCTGGGTGTGGGCGCCTTGTGGCTGGCCGACAGGGACATGGGGCAAACCGGCATGCTCGCGGGGACTGCGTGAGGGTGTTCCCCTGGGGTGGGTATAATGGCTCCCCCCATGGGAGTACCCTATTGTCGGCAGTGGGCAGGGGCGCTGTGCCCTAGTGCCCCCAAACATGGATGTCGCGAATCGAAATGCGCAATCGTGGCACTGGGCCACGAAACCTAGCACCTAAATTCTTTGAGTAGGTCTGGATCAGACTCGACCCGGGCGCATGCCCGTCAAAGTCTGGAATGAACATGTAATAGTCTCACTATGGGAGACGCGAGTAGGGGGGTGAGCAAGTAAACCGGCCGGCGAGTTGCCCCCCTCGCGGACCACTGTGACAGTGGGGGTGTGTTCGAACCCATCTCTACTCCCGGTACCTATCATCCCCCCTCTTAAAAGCAACTCGGGATCTCACTTGTCATCCGAGTCCCGATTGAAACACGAGGTTAACAAAATATCCTGAACCAATCCTCCTATGATATAGTGCTCGAGACCCGATGCCCCCTTGCCTCAGCCGATGGGCAGACTCTGGGTATGTTCAACATTTCCAACCCTAAACTCCAGTTTCACTCACTAGCCTGCGAGGAGCAGGCTCCCCAAGTCAGTACTCAGTGTGAAAGGAACCCCCCAATGCATCAGGGCACTAAACTGCCCCCACCCCCTTACTAGATGTATGGGGTTGATAGTGTGTTAATGGGGTTAAACAGACCTCATTGTGTGCTCCACCCGTGAGTTAGGGCACTACCCTGTCCTGACAGGATGGGACATTCACTATCCTCCCTGGAGCAAGTTTAGTTATCAGGCAAACCCGCGCGTACTCGTCCCACCGCACCTCCCTGTGGACTTAACAAACTCATTCTAACCGGACGTCTCTGCCAAGGCCTATCAGAATACCCCCTTCCCCCCCAGATGGGCGTCACATTAGAGTATACATGAGGCTGTTAGCGGGCGCTCTCATAATAGCAAGTTCCTCGGGAATCTACCACTCTGGTGCCTCATCAGAGGGCTAGTCTGTACACAGCTCGAGTGTTGGCTAAACCAGGCCGCTCCGGTGGCCTCCTGGTCGCGGGAAGTAAACCCCCCCCGCACTCTCCCGCCAATTAAAAGCATATCTAACCCATGGAGGTCTTGACTCCCCACCCCCTGTCCCCCAAGCAGAATCGTAATTTTACCGGTTTTTTGCTATGCATTGAGCCTCCCTGTTGAGTTTTCATCCTTCTGATAATGAGATTTTAGGTATAGAGGTCTGAATGTCCAGGGCTTTTTTCAAGTCCCCATCTTATAGTACACAAACAGGAATCGGCCATCAAATAAATTAGCTTAGTCGGACAAACGTCCCATATTAATCGCACTAATCTCAACATATGCAAAATGGAAAATTGCATGCTTAATTTATCGATTTAATTTGAATAAGAGAGCAACTTAAGTTTTTTTAATGTCCACTAGCTGAAATACGATCCAAAACGAATATATGATCAGAAGAGCCATATTCAGTTCAGTATATGCCGCTATGCCGCCCAGCCCCGCGTACGAGCCATAATTCGCCGACGGTGCAGACCAAGAATGTTGTCCGAGTCGACCTGATACTTAATCAGATTCCACAACCTTATCCACAAAAAAAATATGAGCCGCTGCCTGCACAAATATTACCTCGTTCCACAGCCGCGTCAGTTCTCTTCCCACCGGCGCTCTTTATATACAAAAATATTATTCCAGATTACTAATACATAAAATGCCGACTACCGTCAGCGGGATTACTTTCCTTCGACGGGGGGCGCGCACGCCATCTATCGATAGCACCATTACGTTGTTTTAATATATATAAGGATTGATTATTCTTTGTTGATGGTCGCTCTCCCGCGTGTATGTGTGATTTCGTGCCATCGTCGTTCTGATGCCCCGTTCATGCGGTGTTTTTATCAGATTGGTGGTAGTCTCCAAGTGCGGGATTCTTGCATCAACCTCTATGGTATTGAAAACACCACGCGAGATGTGCAAAATCCCGCGACCATAAGCTCCACTCCGGATTACGAGAACGGTGTGCGGGCAGCATTCATGTCTCACACAACGTCGACTCATTCCAGCCTCACCCCACATAACAAGCCAGTCATGCAGTATCTATTACCGCTTTCTTTGGAAGAGTTACTTTTATGAAAATAGATGTATCTGGAAACTACCCGGAAAAGATATTGCATTTGTCAACTAATGCAATGAAGGTCTTTTAGGAATTTCATATAGTGACTCAATTACGTTTGGTACCATGACATTGCTTGCCATTACTTCAAACAACTGAAATGATCCACAATTGATCTTCTATTTTTACTTTCATATGAATAATTATTGACATTTTTAATGTTACCTGTTTTATGTATAATAGTGTTTCATGATAAATAGTATACATTTGCATTAAAGGGATTAAAATTATCTACATCGTATAATAGTCTGAGTTATCAAGCGACATTGTAACTGTATTTGACGAGACATACCTCAATTTGTGGGTTTACTGTGGATATGATTTTAATTCGTGGGGACCATATGTTTGTGGGTAACCAAAATTTTGGGGGGTTTTTGGTCCGGTGGACGAATTTCCTGTGGGTTAATTGATAGAAAATGTGAATATATAATATTCTAGAGAGTTGAAAGAAAGAAATAAAACATGTTCGGGGGACGTAATTTGGGTAAGGGTGAACCAGAAATCGCCACGAACATTGGTCCCCGATGAACAATGATGATTCCACACGAATTTTGCAGTTCACCAAAAACCATGATAGTATTCGATATCCTCTTTGCATCAAATTAGATGTTGAATGGAATTTTCTCTTCTTTCGATTGCGCCTGACCAGGATTGAAAGGCCAATTCAACCAAAAAACGCTCAGATTTTGTCTATTTGTTTTTCGGGAAAGAAGAATGATAAAACCATGTGAGTTCCACTTCTTGTGTATTTATCTTTTTCAGTTTAGCACAAACCAGACCGATTACCGGTTATGTGTATCAGTGCGGGTAGAGCTCTTCACTCTCAGTGATTTGGAAATTGTGCATGTGGAGCCGCGATGCCCCTGTGCTTTTCACCCTGCATTTAAGCTTCAAACCTAAGACATGTTTAGAATCCGTGGTATGTGAGTGCTGCCTTCGCAAGAGGCTCGGCACTTGAGAAGGTGAGAATCACCGGGCATCTTTCTATGCGATCCATAGACCTAAAAAATACGAGGACTGGCGCCCGTCCGATCCACAGCATGTGTTCCTACTCTACTAAATTGATAGTAAACTCTTTCTACTGATTAAAAAGCTATTATAGAGCCTGAGCCTTCACCGGGCCTCACTCTTGTTGGAGTAGATTTTTTAATAACAATAACTCCTTCTGATGGAGCCACATATACACAGAGAAAAAACCTCGAAAATGGTTTGACCTGCATATAACTCGTTGCGATATTTCATCAAGACACACTGATGCCATACTATAAGGATTTTTTTAATTTTGTAATAAGATCGTCAGTTGCACCACTTCACAAGCGTCTGACTATATATTATTTAATAAAACAATGAAGCAGTGACAAAGCGCATTGGGACATAGTAATATTATATATTTCTACTTGATTGTTAAGAGCCACAGAACATAAAACAATAAGCATACAAGAACACAGATGTGTAGCTATGTCATTTTTAACATGTTATAAGCTTTGATACCATGGTCATAAATGTTTTGGTCCAAATAATTATGTTATATAATCACAATGGGAAATTTTTCTGACATTATGATTCTCGTAAGGCTTTTATACTAAATTAAATTGAGAGTTACATATAGCATTTGTCATCTGTCGCTGCCATGGTTAATACGGAATAAAAAATTGTTTATTTACTAGGTATAAGTATAAACAAAAGTGCTAGTTATGTTTTGTAGTCTATGAAGTTTAAAATTTGTGGTTATACATTAACCATCTTTTAGTTGTATGAAGAGTCTAGACAAATAAATTTCTCATAAGAATACTTTATTTTGGGCTTTACATTCAGATACAAATATATCTGGTAGATATGTGTAGATTGCTGGCATACCTTTAAGTACAAAGTCCAGTGAAAATGTGAAACATCAGAAAATTTAAACACCTATACTATCACACCAGAACAAGAAATGAGCGAGAAAATCATAGTATTTTTTCATACAGAGATTTGCACTAGAGAAACTTAATATAATATTCCTTATATGCAGCATGGACTAATTGGCTTACATGTCAAATGGAACAAAATCTTACTTTACAGACCACATTATGTAGTGTGGGAAGGTCATTCATTGATTATATCATAACGCCTTACATATTAACATAATTTTTTTTTTATATGCGTTAATGATTTGGTAGTTTTTGTAGTTACGAAACTATTCTACCAAATTTATGCCCTTTTCGAGGATTTCAATTGAGGAACTTTGATTGACTACTATTAAACTCACCAACACATCTCAATGTATGTATTATTCGAAACTGTTAAGATAACTAAAGGATTTGGATCATTTTAATTCTATATGCAACTTGTGAGTTGTTGTACAATATATCTGGTCTCAAGAGTCATATTAATTAGCAGACCTGTTTACCACAATGGATTGAATTTTCAGAGAGTTCAGAAATACCAATCATTTTGGTTATAGTGCTAATGATTTTGAACGTAAATCTAAAAACTTAATATTTATTTTTACAAACTTTTAGATAGTTTTACTATATAAAATATTCATGTTTCGTCACCGACTAAGAAGAATTTTTTCTAGAAACATACTTAGTAAACGCTTAAGAGCTTCGAAACTGTCATTTATTTTTGAAATCACCACTGCTAATTCACAGGCAGTGCCAAGCCTGCTGGGTGTTAGTTGAGGTAGCCCGACGTTCCCCGTCAACTCTTTGGTCTTTATGAAACGCACGCTTATGAAAGACGGATAAAATTCAAACTATATCAGAGCAACTGTGTTTGTTCTACAATCTTTGGTCATCTCAGTTTAAAAAGTGAGTCTTTAAATTGATATGTACAACCAAAACACTTTGCTCGACCATAAGAATCATTTACGTCAAAAATATAATGTTGCCTAAGCCTGTCCAAGAGGTTAATCAGTCTTTATTCTTTCTGTCCTGTGATTCTTGTTGGCTTGACCCATTTATGACAAGCCACAAGAGAAATATCGTTTTCATTATACTTTCTCATTCTTCATTTGACGGGACAAATACAGCACAAAATTGTATGCTAAAGATAGTGATCTGACTCCCTCAATAATTATGGGCTTTCTAATTTCTGCCCTAGCTTGCCACCCAGTAGATAAATTAAGGGAACTAAACAACCACATGTATGCATTTGGCATTGGTGTCAAACCCTTTCACAGAAAGAAGAATTTTAACTAAACATTGGCTCGGAAGGTCTGAAGAAGTTGCTAAGAAATGAGAAGTTCTCGTTTCACTGCAAGTCTTTAGAAAGATAAATCTCAGGGATCTCCGTTGTATCGATTTTTATATAGTGTCAAAATGCACATTTGTTACCGATAAGATCTGCCTGTGCCTTAGTGCAAATAATGCCGTCATTATCAAGTGAAATAAAGATTAGTATGGTAAGATTTAAATTGTTACCAGAAGCCATAGATATTAATCTTGCAATGCACGCTATGCTAAGGATGGGCGCGACTGATACAACAGAACAAGTAACACAAAAGAAACACACAAAATTCATGCTTTAGAGAGTCAATATGAATTTTAAATCCTCATGCAGCAAACAAGTTTTGACGATATAAATACGCGAGGCTAGGAGAGTTTAAATAGATGCAAAGCTGTACAATGTTGTTTAAATTCTTCCACATATACATCTACATCTAGAAAGAAAGTCGAATTCAGCCTGCCAAACTGGGCCATTATACATTAGCTCTCCTGTTATGATTAAACCATAAGTGATGGCGAGATCATATATGTTGATGTTAATTCTGGAAGCACATTTATCCTGAGACCAGCAGTGGTACATTTCCCATTTGTTATCTTTGATCAATGTTGAAATCAGGAAAATTTTTATTTTCTTTCATGTATCAGTGATGTTGTCCTTGCATCTGCAAATGTCCAAAGTTGCAGTCTTTTATGATTCCATAGCACATTAGGATTTAACAGAGAGTGTATATAATTTATTGCATAAGGACAATGTAATACTAGTGGCCGGGTCAAGAAATATTGCATTAATAATAATGATGATAATAAGATGTTAACATATGACAGGGGGGTTAACTGCATGGTGTACTAACATGAGCTAATATATATAACATATCAATGAGGTTTACCCAATATGTGAATCACGTAGAGCGACATATAATGATATAGGCTAGCCTGACGTAATGATTCATACAACAATCGACTATTTGAAATAACGGGACTCCTCTAGTGTCCATACCCTTAAGATTGTAATTGAAACCCAGCAGACGTAAATGGTATAAACCCGGACTTACTCATTGGATATTCTAGTGGAGCCTATATTGTACATGCTGCCACTGAGCAGGCCAAGTAAACCGAGATACAGACAGAAGTAGCTTTGACTGCTTCTTAACTGTGCACCATCCCTGAATCCCTTGCCGTCTTCGCTTATTTGTTTTGCGCGTGAGCCCTAAACTACCTTCTTGATTTGCTCCCCTCTTCTATCGTCAGAAATTGAAATGGTTTTTTTGACTTATGATTATGTTTGATACTTTGTTACTTCACAGTGATTTTTAAGACAGCGATTGTTGTGAGAGTGTGTACGAATTTGTCACCGGTGTTTTCCGGCTTCTCGCGCTCCGTCCCTAAAGAAAACCTTGTGTTTGTTGCTAATTTTTTTCCAATTCAGCTTCCCAATATTAAAACATGAGCTTCAATTTGATAAATCACAAAAATTGGTTGGAGTATACTCTCCTCCTATAAAAAGTAAGGAGATGTTAGTGCGGGAATGGTGATAAATGAATTCAGAAATATCCAATTGAACTATTTAAGAAAGTTGAAAAAGACAAATGAAAGATGGTATGGTGTGAAATAATTGCACAGAACAGAATAGATAAAGTTTAGATTTGGATATACTCTTAAAACTTACTTCTACAGATTATATTTTAACAACTGCTATTTCATATCAACCGCAGTTACTTCAGAGGCGTCAAATATCTAGTCAACACATTGTGTGCTCAATTCGAAATCATAACACATGGGGTGAGCTTCGTTTGCCGGTAAACAATACAAAATAAAGTCATCTTTCATGCACACTCTCTTTATATTCAAAGAATTATTGACAAATTTGAGAACAACCCAATGATATCAAACATTGCTACCTGTTCGGCCAACAATATATCTTCAGTGTATATTGTTCTTGGTAGCTGAGAGTAGATGTTAATCTACTACATTACGTTATGACTTGATTTTGACAGTTATAAACTTACACATACATGCACCATGCTAAGAGGTGCATACTAGAGGTCAAGAGTCGAAACAATTGCACCTTAGGATTAACTTGAAAACATCGACACGTTTCAGATATGGACGGAGTCATAAAGTCTATTGTTGTGGATTGACATCAATATGTGATGTACTATTGACTCCTCTGTGACTTCATTAAAAACCAAACTTGTACAGGGGTTTGTCCCTAGACGAGGGGGATGCAGTCCCTATGGTACTTTGCAGTCATTCACCAGGTTCAAAATATGTTTTCAAGTTCTCAGAGAGAAGTCAAAAGAACACGTTTACCTTATCTCATAAGAAAATAACCTCATGCGATTGAAACAGAAGGTCCTAACACCATTCTTAAGCACATCGAAACTAGCTGATCAAGGTAGTATTTATATTACTGTCATCGGTATTTGATTATCATCCAGCTTAAAGTGTTCCTTGTCATTACGTAATAAACACTAATCAAAAATCAATTTAGCAATGACATAAAATTTGGAAAATTATTAGCATTATTTTGGGATATCTTCTCTGATGCGCGCTTTGCTTGATATCAACGCAAACTTTGGGCATAGGGTTTTGCCTAAGACAGTAGGTGATCCCTACTTGAGTTTCAGGGTGCTTCACAAGCTCAGGTCAAATCACTGGTCCTAACCCGCAGTTAAGGTGCCGCCCAATATCTTGTTGACCCGTTTGCTTGAGACTCAGAACGCAAAACTTGGCATAGGGTTTCTGGCTGTCCTATTGAAACAAAGTTGTTGGGGTTACGGGGATTGTAGACGATTTTTACCTATCAGTCTGGTTACCCTACACTAGTAATATAGCATTTTGTTTGTCTTTTTCGACCAGCGCATAAGTGGGATAAGGTCCTTCATTTTGTTGCGGGTTTCCAGATAAACTCTTTGAAAGTTGTTAGTAAATGGGAAAGCATGCTTGGATTGTAGTTCTTAACTTATAATGTCTTTTGGACCATTCTGAATTCAGTGTGAAAACAGTTTTGTTGCATATTAGAGTGGAGAACATAGATATCAAAAAAAAATGGCACAAATTAATAGAATAACATTAAGTACATGCCAACTTTTTGAAAATATTCTCCATGGGTTGGCCAAAATTAAAATCGTTGCGCGTGACGGAGTGTTTTTTCATTATAAGCTCTTAAATACTGCCGACATGGTTGTCTGAATGCAAATTACATTTTTTCAAAAGCCGTAATAGCAACTCTAATTTTTGTACATGTATCATATATCAATAAACATTCAAGTTCTTTTTCTGTCTTTAACACTTCAACAAAACTAAATAAATAATTTAAGAGATAAACCATACTTGGATACGAAATAGTTGTGCTAAGGTTACTTTTGGATTACTATAGAGTATCTTATATAGTTTAACGTCAACTAGTGCATATACACTAAGGTATAGATAAAATAATTACAGTTTATATATACATACTCGCACCAGGCCAAATAATAATTAAGTGAATACAGACATATTATACTTAGAAGTGCGTAAACTGAAGTAGATTTAATACTTGAAGCTTTTTAAAAACTAAGATGATTGACTAAAGCAACCTCGGTGCAATTGCATCCTTCTCGTTATTCCATGTGAGAAATCCACAAGAACTTCCCATCTGGGGTGATACATGCCAGGACTTGCAGAGTTTTTTGATGAAAAGAACAATCATGGCGAAGCTCAGAAATAGGGCTATGAACGTTATTGTCTTAGCTACTGCTAAACTAACACTTCGTGAACCAACATCATGCACGCCAAGACATCCTCTGAATGGCCTAACAACCAAACAAGTTCACATCAAGGAAATATACCATTGAATGTTTATGAATTGCTTGCTGTTTACCAAAACAGCTTTGCGTCATGGAGACTTGTGTAGTGTATAGTGTTGTCTTTTGCCATACCGACTATTAAATTAAATCTATTCTATTTACCGTGGTTATATTTATGTGTAAAAGCTTAATTGCCAATTTGAAGTTCAACGATAAGCCTATGTTAGGAGTATATAGCTTAACAGGTACTATTGAGAATATCGTCGCACGCAGGTTCAGATTGTACTTGCGAGAATATCGTTTACACAACGTCTGTGATATTAATTCATTAGTTATAAGTGCGTATCGCAGCGCTGATAATTATTTAATGCATTATATAATTGATCACACAAATATCTCATCACTCAGAGCTTATAGCCCGCTATCCCTCGAGTCTCACGCTTACATTCAAACATGTTTGATGGTTAGCATGTTTGCGCGTAAGTCGTCATCTGTAGTCGGCTCTTGCGTCATCTCCACGTGTACATGTTGTGGTGTTAGCGGAATTCCATCTTGCAGGTCCATCTCGGTTGAGCGATTAACGGCTATTAATTGTCCAATATAATATTCTTGACACAGTTAAAGCCACTGTTGTACAACCTATTGCCATTCGGCAGAAGATAGACCCCAGCGTTTAGTGTTTCAATCGTCCAACAAGCAATGGCTGACATGCTCCGCGATTTCTGATGGCTGGCCACAAAAGAATATTGGGCCGGGATTTTAAAATTCAGGTTTGGGAGAATATCGATTACAGTGTTAGTGCGCTTAAGATCAATGAGCGCGAATACATGTTTTACAAAATCTGCGGGATTCTGCGAGAGGGTCTTCTGCCCGTTCCTGGACCGAATTCGAACTCACAGCAAGCTGGGTGAATGGGCGTTTTGTCAAAGGTCGGTGCTTGCCAAGGATATCGGGAGTTGGGGCCACCATAGGGGATCCAAATTTTACATGTGAATATATAGGGAAAATCTTTAAAAATCTTCTTCTGAAGAACCACTGGGCCAGAAAAGCTAACATTTATATGAAAGCTTCCTGATATAGTGGAGTGCATATTTTATTGGACTTTGCCACATGTCCGAATGACTGTGATTTTGGCACAGAGCATCAGTATGGAGAACTGTATCAGGAATGCAGTTTCCAATCTGCTGCATGTCAACTTGTACGGGAGATTTTAACTTTTAGCGGGAGGGACGTACAGGAGGGTGTCTCAAAATTGGGAGATTTTATCTCTTGCCGGGAGAATCACATGTATGACCCCAGGGGCTATGCCTGACTCCAACCTATCATATACGGTTCTTTCTTATTTTCCTATTGATTAATGTTCATTTATAGATATTGGAAGATGACAGAGGTTAACTTTAGTCCATATATCTGAATAGTGGCACATTGCAAATCCCAAACTCCTGCTCTTCCATATGAGGCAATGTGCTCAGGTGAGCGATGTGGCCCAAAGATCTGTTGTTTAGGCATGTTGATCAATTAACGTCCACCCCAAAAATGACATGCCGTTTTATATATTTTAAAAAGCCTCCGCTTTTATATTTTACATCACGTCATTAATGTATGCTCCAACATGCTATGCATACTTTAGTTAGGCATAATGTTAGACTAACGTTGTGCATGAGTTTATGTAACATCCCACCGCTGCCACCAAATTATGTAACAAACTACATAATCAAACAATTTAATTTAAATACTAATTGGGTCTGCTTTAAAGTTTTCTTTCTAAGAATCACGTT
>CAJDSM010026977.1:0-21024 GCA_903981925.1 Ostrea lurida | reverse complement strand
GATGGTGAACTCAGCTAGAAATAGTCTTGAATTTTTCCCAGTTATAGTACATGTACATTGTTGGGTAGATTTACCTTTTGACCGAGTCGTTCCCCCTATATTCATCGGAATCCGTTATATTTCTCCCTGGCTTTGCCTTCGCTATCCTGCACAGTATTAAAAATGAATTTAAATTTGTAGTGGTATGAAACAAATTGTTAATAACAGATTATCAAACTGCAATTAGCAGTACTTATTCAGAACTGAAACCCCCAACCAACATTACACCCAATTGTAAAGCCCGCCCTCCAAAAAGATTGAAACCACCCTCCCCCCCCCCCAAACAAAAAAAAACCCAAAAAAAAAAAAATAAAAAAAAACCCAATTAAAGAATAAAGGGTCCCCGCAAAACGAGAAGGATGAGAAACAAACCACAACCATAAAAATAAGAAAGGACAATTTTGATAATAGTTAAATCTGTATTTCAGACTCGAATTCCTATTTTTATTGCAAGTTTAGTCTTCTACCACTACAAATCTTAAATTAGGATATTCCGGATTTACCTAAAGCATTGGTAAAAGCGTTGCTACGGCAACTACTTGTTGACTGGGCGGCCGCAGGCCGCATAACGAGGTATATAAAAGAACGTTAACTGAGGTTCTAACTTGTTGGGAGTTTGGGTAGGGGGTGGGGGTTGTAGGAGGATCGAGTATAAAAGTCAATATTTTTAAAGCACCTCTCTGCCTTTCTAGAGCTGAAGTACATGCAGTCAGTGTCCAGCTTCACGCGATCGGAAATATTAAAATCTCTACACCGCTATGTTCCAAGAGAGATAACTCTTATAAATAAACGCTAAAGATTCTTAAGATGCACAGTCAAGATGAATAACTCCTGCGCCTCAATCAAATGATAAGAAACATTAAGCTTGTTCTCTCCTGATTGATCATGTGTTAGACATGTCAATTATCCCGCAGTATTTATGCGATACCTTGGGAACAATATTGTGTCAATTATCCCCGAATATTTATGTGATACCTCGGTAATATATTGTGACATTTCGGCATACTGAATTAGTTCAGCGGTTCACCTTACCTGATGAAGGTCACCTAACGGAAATGTAAGGCACTAGTCACGCATGGCTGAACACGTCAGAACAACAGTTAACACCCAAAGTCTTCCTGTCCAAGGGGACAACGTTTGTCAAAGTTACCTTTTACGACCAATACTTTATTGAAAATTCAAATACTGCTCAAGCTATCGTCAAAAAATTTCTGAAAATAGGTTTTAGAAAAAATAATGAATAATTATCATTTGTTCTTTCTTTCTTTTTTTTTTTAAGGAATTTCATTTGAAGGAATATATTTCAATTGAATAGCATTCAGTTGAAGAGATTTCCTTCGGAGAGATTTTAGATCAAAGTAAAATGACTTGTCTCCCCTGTCTAAAGTATACCCGGTACATATAAACTTCACATGCACCGATCTAGAGGTAAATTTTCTCGTAAAACGAAAATGTCATCAATCAATGTCAAATATTTCAAGATATTTTTAGAAATTGTACTAACTTGGGACAAACCTCAATGACCTCCTCTTCAAGAATTTCGTAAATTGAGATTCGTTGAAAACCAAAATATATATATCAATCAATCTTAGTAAATCATCGTTTTCTCCACTTACAAAATGTCTGTGCGCGTGGCCGTTTTTCGATGCGGTTTTCCACGGCGTCTTTTTCGTCTCTCTCCGCCTGTTCCCTCAGATTGCTGGTCGCATCCACGGAACTCTCCTCCATGTCGCGGACTTCGGTGACGGGTTCCAGGTCGGTCATCGGTCGCATTTCAATCCGGCTCTCGGCTTCAAAAAGGTCAGTGACCACTCTCAGACAGAAGGACGCCAAAGAAGCGACACTGAAAATGGTGGGTGGTGCGACACGGGCAGTCCAAGTCCCGCTTCTGTTCGGTCACCTAAGTCCAGAGAATATTCTCAAGAGCAACGATTCAATATTCTGGTAGAAGTTAAATCTGGAAACTCTTTTTCCTTTTGACAAAAATAAAATGCTGCAGTCTTTTTCACTCCAAGTCAGCTTCACAGCTCACAGAAATGTGAGAGACACCTTGAAATGGTGTGTAGAGGTTACACGCCACGAGTTACCGTAAATGTCCTCAAAAACGATTCCCGAATGACTAACAGTAAATCTCCCTGCCGAAGGAGAGATGTTCCCTTTAATATCTAGGGTACTCCCGTCTCCTGTAGGAAAAGACTCGAGGAGATATTCAGGACACAGCTCCACCACAAATACCGGCCGGCTTCTTGCTCGTCTTCTGTCTGTCCTCTGTGACAAGAGTCCCAGGGGGTGATAAATTAAAAATTCATATTAATTAACAGGAAATGTCGACGTCAGCAGGCAGCACCAAGTTCACCTGTGTGTGTTTGACAGTCGTAAAAACTGTGCAGTGAGCACAGAAAACATAGATCTTAGGGGCCTCTGCATACACAGATACTAATCTGGTCATAACCATAAACCTTTATAGGAAAAGATCAACATGACCAGATAACGTGAAAACCAAGGTGTCCACAAAACGCTGTAAGTTATTATTTTTTTCTTCCCCCGTTCTTGATTTTTCTACTTTATAATTAATTAGAAAATTAATTCTCGTTTTTCATGGTTGTATACCCATGGTAATGAAGTGTGAATTTTTTGTCACTGACTTGTTTTCTTTAATAGAGAATATTGTTATTTTAACCTAGTGACATTTTCCAAACCATAAACACTTTAACGCTCTGCAAGATGCTCTTTTTGATATAGAAAGCACTTTCTTTGATGAACATAATATCAAATTTTCAGTATACATTAGATATTTCATCCTTAAAAAAAAACTTGCTCAAGAGTCTTTGAATCCAAAATTTAGCAATGTCAGTTTGCAACGAAAGTATTTTTTGATTTGTTTCCTTTGTCATGAATTCATGTAAAATTTGGTGTATTCAGTGACACCTTTTAATTAACAGTACAGTTGTTATCGGCTCAATACGAGAACTAAACATTGAAAGTAATAGATGTAACTTTGATTAACAACATGAAATTTCAATTTTTTTAAAATTTACCACATAATAATCAGAGATATTGCCTGATCTAGCAGTGGAACATCAATAATTATCAAACAGAAACTTCTGTTAGACTTTCATGTCAGTAAATACCTACAAGTTGTTTGTTGATTTAAACGACTGAATGGAATTTATTCTTATTACACATGCTACAACTTAAGGAGCCTTATATAAACATACAGAGGACTCGTGTATCTATACATCAACTACGGGTCTCCAGTCCTATCTGGGCTTTGAGCTCTTACTTACATGTCAGAAAACCTAGTGAATTTCCTTAAACCTCTATCTCGACTAAACGCATTGCAACTAAAATGTAAAATGTTAACTGAAAAGAAGTTGGCAGAGTGATTTGAATATGTGAAACACATTTGGTGTATGGGCATCACTTGCTTCTGAGCGCTACAACTGAAGTTTTCCTCCTTGTGATTGGCAGTGGATACATGTGAGAGGGTGTGGGGGTCACTCATTCTAAACCTTTGGGGAGGAGATTTAGAAGGGTGAAAAATTACAGGACTTGAACCTGCTAGTGGATGAGAAAAATGTTGGAGTGGGGACTTGGGGTGGGGGTGGTGGAGAGAGATAACTTAGGAAGTATTCAAGACTTTACGTCGAGCTGTTTTAAAGGGGGAGGGGGGGGAGACCAGCTATGGAAGTATTCCAAGACTTACGTGAGCTGTAGCTATCGGTAGATGACTGCGATATCGATCGTGTGTGAAGTTTAGATCGGGCCGGATTCAAGTTGAATTTTATCTCCTAGAAAAAATAAAAATGGAAAAGTTACTTCTATAACATAACCATAGCAACAGAATATACACGCAAGTGTTAAATACATTTTCTTTTCATGCGCTGCTGCCTCTGCATAATATGAAGCTGCATTCATTTTAGAATTCAGCAAATGTAGCTTGCCCAATTAAATATGTAAGCCTATCTCCGATTTTTTTTATTCTGACTCTCTTCAAAAAAAAAAAAAAAAAAAACAAAAAGGGACGAGGGGCTATGATTCGCAGCTAGGTAAATGCACATTCTGTCTCATTATTTTCTGCTTTCATGCATTTACACGTGAGCCATTATCTTACTTTAGACTCACCATTAAATTACCAACATAAATTACCGCTGTAAATAGCAAGCCCTCAAGATTTCACCCAATACCGTAGCTTTATCACATTTCATTGAACATTCAATTCTGTTGTTTCTGACAGTTTTTTGTGGTTGTTATTTAGCAGAAACATTATGTTTCACTGATCGTTTGACCTATTCCTTGAAGGAAGATATATCTACTTGGAGTTTTCCACGAAATAATGCATCATCAAAATCATTTCTTAACTAATTCACGAAATTTGTTACCCACGAAAATTGATCTCGAGACCTACCCTTGCACTAAATTTTGAACAAGCTGAAACATGCATGAACACAATTAGTATTTCAGTTGTTTATAAAAGCAAAAGTAAGTTTTAGAAACATGCATAAGAATTTCTAATTATTGAAAAATACAAAAAAAGCTTTAGCAGCATAAAAGGGGACTTCTGCAGATTTGTTATTTATTTACATATTGTATTGTACTGTTTATTTCCAAAGGCAATATTGCTTATAGGTTACATTTAAGAACATATATTACATTAATAACATAAATAAAACAGACATCAATCAGTTTTAATAATAATAATCTGTAAACACAAAATAGAGCACGTGTACAGATCATATACAGTTGAACTTCGATATCTCGAACACTGATATCTCGAATACCATGGTTATGTCGAACTGATTTGGAGGTCCCAACCACCTATTTTCTTAGTATTTTTACCCTCGATATCTCGAATTCACAGATATCTTGAACTTTTTACTTGGTCCCATCAAGTTCTCGATAACGAGGTTCAACTGTAACTTCATACAGTTTTGACAGTTTATAAAGGCCTTGTTACAACTTAGCAGCAGTTTCTGGCGGGCCTCACACATTTGGTGTACCGGGGTACTCAAAGATTTAAATAGATTTTATTATTAAAACTTTAAAACATTCCCTGTTTACAATATGCACCATAAATCTGCCATTTACAGAACACACATACAGTGTATATAATCATCCAATCATTCACAATTCGGTATTTTTATGACAACCAGGAAAAACTTCCGATTTAGACGTACACATCTACATACCATAAGTGTTCTATTCAGCACCCTGCCCTACCAGAAGACCGAAATTCCCCGTCATAATATACCTCCACCACCTAACAACCCACCCAAACCCCCTCATGTGCATGGGGATTTTCTCATCTATATTTAAATGTAATCATCAATGTTCTGCAAATAATGAATTCATTCATTGACATAAAAATCTATAAATTGCCGAATACTATTAAATATAAGAAATAAATTAAATTAATGTTGATATGTTGTTAGGAAGCAATTTATCCCATATATAATACTACAGCCCCCATTCATCCCCCACCCCCCCCCCTCCCCCATAAACAAACAATCTACACATTCATTCAATAATTAAAACTTTACCCTTTGTTTTTAAAATCTTTCACAATCAATTTCATGTCTACATACGACTAACCGATACATCTTTTTCTTCTATAGCAGCTGATGGTCTTCGAGCTCGACTCAACAACGGTAGATGTGTTGTCATGGTGACAAAACTCAAGGTCAAACACACACAATGCCGAATTTCAGGTAAAAAACGTGGAGTAAAACAAAACACACCAAATTTTTCGTCCCTAATGTTACGAAAATCTCCCTGAAATGCTGAAAGCCTTTAGCTGTAATTGACAGATATGTCTCGATTTTGTTGGCGTTCAGCGTTAATTAATATTTCTTCTTCTTGTCAAACCCAGCCATTACATTCAGAACATGTCACACACACTGCCTTCATGTTTATAGGCTTTCCCCGTCTGATAAATGTTTGGCATACAAAGGGGAAAAAGGATCTAGCCATTCTAGCTTTGATAAATGTTAAACACCCCAAGATAAGTCCTCTCCATGGTGTACCAATGCACATGCTTCACAGGACGGGTTAACCTGGACCATTTATTAGACGACCATTAATTAGACGACCATTAATTAGACACTCTGATGACAATTATGCATGTTTCTGTGTAGGGATTATGGATTTCATAATGAACTATTTATCTCCTATAAGACAGGTAAGTGGAAATTTAAGGTACTGGTGTTTGTCAAAGAAAACAATATATCTATATATAGCATAGAGCATTTGATGTCTCTCATTTATAAAGTTGCTGTTAGAAGTTTTTTTTATTACAGGTGAGCTTGACTTTGATGATTCATTGTCACGAGTCATATCTAACTTTATGCTAAGCACCTGAATCTGTTTCTATGAACTCTCCATCATATTAAAATTGTAGTCTAAAGGCAAATTCCTCATTCTTTCTACCACCCCATAGGGACCCGGGTTACAATAGGTCCTCAGCACCCCTTGCTTGTCGTAAGAGGCGACAAAGTGGGACGGTCCTTTGAATGAGACCGCTAAAACCAAGGTCCCGTGTCACAGCAGGTGAGGCATGATAAAGATCCCTCCCTGCTCAAAGACCATGAGTGACAAGCATAGGCTTAAATTTGCAAACCTTCACCGGCAAATGATGACGTCTTCATATGAGTGAAATATTCTCGAGAAGGATGTAAAATATTATACAACCAACCAATCACTCTTTCTACCAATGACCTTGACTTTGATTAAGTTGCATTGGTTCTGGGTCAAAATATACTGTCTGCCTCAGGTCATAAACAACAACTGCAGCACTATGTGTAAACTTCAAATACTTCCCCACGACAAAGTTATAGCCTAGAAAAAATATAGCATTTTCCCCCATAAATATTTAAATTTAATGCTGACCTTCACCAAGCGACATTCATTCAAGATAGTGCATAGACAGTGTTACTTCTAGAAGCCTAGAAGGAGCTTTTGATGTCTATGCATTATAAAACTTGACCTTGCAATATTTCTATTAGTATCTTACTGTTACAAGTGACCTTGACCCAGTGACCCTGGCTCTATTCTATAAGAGACTATAAAGTTCATTTATCTGTAATATTTTCACAGATAAAAATAAATAGGCCATTCAGGTGACATGAATTCTGATCTTTGAAGTACATGTAGTAAGATATTTAGAATAACAGTTCACTTTGCCCCTGTGGGTATTCAAAAGACACCAAGCGTTTCTACTCTGCTATTTATACACATATGATACAATATACCCCAGGGCAGAGAGAAAAATAGAACCAAGTTTTGAATAATGTTGACTTTAAACACAAAACGAACCAAGGAGGGACAATCCCATCCCCATTAAATATAGGGCCTAAGTGACAGGTGAAATTTATGAGTGTCCACAGACCAGTGAAGAAGGTCGTGACCCCTGACATAAATCTGACAGCTGTCCACAAGTTTGTGTCATACCGGCCAGGCTGTGTCAACAGATAAAACAATCATCATCATAGCTCTGACAACGATCGCGATAAGATACTGCCTTATGCTGAAGTAGTACTCTGTTTCATTCAACTTTCATCATCATCATCTCTCTCTCTCTTTGCTAATGTAAATAATTTCATTATCATCATCATCAGTTCCTTCAAACGTACAGGTCCAGGGGCACTGCCCACTTTAGTAGCCCCCCCCCCCCCCATAGCTGGCTTAGCTGAATTTACCTCAAATTGATGTTGGGCAAGAGAAATAACTCTTGCAAGTTTAAATCCCAACCCTTACAAGGCTAAGCCTGACTGCTAATGAATTCACCACACAACAACCCTTAACCCCCCCCCCCCCCCCCTCTGGACTCCGAGTTACTCATGTGGCACGCCTGACTTGATTGTACACATAAAACTTCTGACATTAGCATACAGACACAACCATCTTAGTATATATATATATATATATTTTTATTTTTCAGCAAAATTTTCACAAGCCTATCCTTTTAAAAAATGTTTGTGTTTACCTCATCTGTCAATGACATGTACAGTGTATTCATATATTAAGGTAATTTTAATCTACAAGTAACTTGGACCATATATTGCTAATGCATATCACTGAATTCATAGAGTTCCATGTGCATGCATGCAAGACTTAACTATATGCAAATTACAGTTCTATCAAATTTTCAATTTCCATTCAACGTAGTACCTGCTTATAGGCCTACATTTTATAAAACAATCATACAAAAGTATAAAGGAAATAATGTAAGCAGAAACCCAAGATAAATTTCATGCTAGAACCTAGACTATATATAGTCAAAAGCAAGTGGTTATATAATATACTGGTAAATACTCCGGACAAATGATTATAAAATCAAAACTTTATCTCGTATTATCAAGCAGTAAATGGATTTATTAGTGATTCTATTTCGTTCTAGGTGATATGAAACTAAAACCTGAAATAAAATCTGAAATATTTGTTTTGATACTTTAAACTTAAACACTAAGTGAACAAGATTTTGAATTCAGATACACTGTAAAAGTCCGTTAAAAATATCAATAATTTTCCCGTCAATCTTAACATCAGTGGATCATTTAGTAATTACTCGGTATATCATGACAATAAAAAAAAAACAACAATAACTGAATGATTATCAAAATTTAAATCCCCTCCTTATTTATTTCTATTTTGGTAAACATGTATACTTATTTTTCATATAAACACACATATTAAATATCCCATGTATTATATAACTTAAGACCTAAGTATACTCTATATGAAAAATGAATTAAATTCAATGTGCATTATATAAACTTACTTTTCTCGGTTTTGCGAACGCTACAGATCGCATTTCCTGCATAATTCAGAAACACATAATGTCATTTATTTACTGAGTGATATATTATATATTTTGAAACATATATTGATCATGATAAAACATAATACACATATTTCACACAACAGAAGACGACCTGCAGATGATCACCTTTAGTTTCATGACAAAGGCTCTAGATGATACCTGTATTTTATATCACCTTATGTCAGGTGTAACAAAATCTTGCATATTAAACTAGAATTCTCCAGGTGTTAACTTGAATGTAAAATGTACACATTTCGTGTGATAATCAGGATAAACAAAAAATGATAGGAGTGACCAGTGTAACAGGTAGTGAAGTTCATAGGCCTGGTAGCTCAGTCGGCAGAGCACCTGCAGTTTGTGGGGGGTCCTGGGTTCGAGTCCCAGCCGGGCCCAATGCTTCTCCTTCCTGTTACAATTTGGTGCCTAACAACAAATTGTTAAAAGAAAGTAATTCGTCAGGAACGACGCTTTGTTAGCAGGGACTAGCTGGCCATTGTTGATAATTTAGGAGCTGGATACCTTCATTTGAAGATTAATTGATGTAGTTTTGAAGTATTTCCTATAGCCTTTATCTTATTTCAGTTTGGTTGATACTTTACTACCCTGTATAAATTGATACAACAGAGATGTTCACAATGAAGCGCAGCACGACACAGAATCTTGCACTGAATGTATTCCCAAGGTTTTGAAGGACTGGTTGAATTTCTGTCACATCCTCTGTATTACCTTCTATTGACATCTAGGAGTAACAATCTTCGTTTCACTTCGTGAATTTGTATATTAATTCGGTCTATAGCCTATAGGTAAATCCGATTTTGTTTTATAGTGTGTTTGATGGTGATACAGATCTAGCACTTGTCACAAGTTTACAGAAAAAAATCCCCCCCAAACTTATTTGCTAAAAATGTTATAATTGCTAATATTATGTAGTCTGAATATTTTCATTAGACATTAGGGCAGAAAGCATCATGCCTCATAGAGACCACGTACCCACCCCATCCGAAGCCCCATAAGCCTGACAGTTTTAAACATTTTTGATAAAAGTGCATTACTCAAATTGTACGACCCTTTCATGGAGGTTTAGTAGGTTGTATACATTTTGCAGAAGTAAGTCATCGATTGTCACCACTGATGTTAATTAACATCTGGTCGAGGTGTGGAATAATGTACTTTCATATCTGCAAAATTTACCGTCTGTATGACCACAGGAATTTTGCAGTTTAGCAAACCTTTTTTCCCTTTTCTTTCTGTCTTTTATTTTTATTCATAATTTATTTTATAAAAGTTTGGTTTAAAATTCCAAAATGATAATTTTTAAAAATATTGTTACAGCTGTATGATTTCTCTGTAGCAGTCAGTGAAATGTCAAAATCGTCTGTTTCACCGACAGAAAAATTAATCGTGATTAGTCACAAATTTAGTGGACTGTTCTATAAAACAAAGGGATCACTATGAGAATTCGTGATATTATTTACAAGGCTGTATTCCACTGTTATAATATGGACGAACGTTTCATACTACCTTAACATGAATGAGGATCAACGTCATGTCACACTGATTACAACTCTAATCGATCTAACTCACAGTATCAATGATAAAGCATCACAAATAAAAACAAAACACGAAAAGTAAAACATGGGGGGAAAGCTCAGTACGGGTCATAATCTGCTGGCATTTGCCGGGGTTTTTGAGCCCTGGTGCGCGTGAGGAGTGGCGCCACACTTACCCGGGTAGATCGCTCCGTCTCTGAGAGCTTCTTGTCGAATTTGAGACCTGGGTTGGGCTTCTGAGCCAGGAGACCCACATGGTCTCCGTTCTCCACGTCTGCTTCCGACATTTTGCTTTCTATTAACATGTGATACAAACTTCCGGCTAGGTTACATTTGCGCGCGAAATACGAAAATAATATGAATGCCTCAGTTTATTGCCTATTGACATAATTTGTCCTCTTGTGGTTCCTGAGAAAAGAATTTTTGAACGAATTTTCCGATATTCAGGGTTCATACATATGATACATATGGTATTAAAATACTTACAAATTAATTAGACATACTTGCACATTGATTTTGACAAATTAAGTCCTGCGGGTTGAAAAATGTAAACTCTCTGTCTGTCTGTGTCTCTGTGTCTGTCTGTCTGTCTGTGTGTCTGTCTGTCTGTCTGTCTGTCTGTCTCTCTCTCTCTCTCTCTCTCTCTCTCTCTCTCTCTCTCTCTCTCTCTCTCTCTCTCTCTCTCTTCTCTCTCTCTAAAATATTAATTGTATAACATGATTGTATGCCAACATGTTTGTGAATGAAAAAATAAATTGATAAAAAAAAATGTTATATCGGGAGGGAGGCATCTTCGCAAGCCAAGTGTCCGATTACGAAACTTATTGTCATCTCCCCCTGCGCCCAGATTTTGTCCGCGAACCTGAAATTGCCATCTAACGGACAATGCGAGTTATCGTCCTTACGAAACAAAAGCTAGGCATCAGATTCTAGTCGATGTTTATGTTTACAAACTGGAGTTTGACGGATGACAAGAGCAAATGACCATTGAAAGAAAAGTTTGGATACACGTGTTTTAAGACAAAATGAAGTAGACTGCATCAAAGCGTTTGTGAAACCAAACGTGAACAGTATGAATGGGCGCGATTTGATTGAGCCTTGGGAAGTCAAAGTACGATATTGACAACTCGCTAAATCTGCCAAGGCGGGAGAATGAGAGTAAGCGAATCGGAACTTGGACTTGCGAAGATGCCGGAGGAGGCTGTTATCTGGAGAAGGGGAGGCGGAACTGTTTATAGCATCGGGGATGGGGAGGCGAGCTGTTATCTGAGGGAGGGGAGGGACGTTTATCTGGGGAGGGGAACGCGACTAGTCTATCTGCGGAGGGGAATGCTTTCTGGGCGAGGAGACTGTTTTCTGGGGAGGGTTAGGAACTGTTATCTGGCGGGAGGACACTGCTTTTCTGGGGAGAGACTTGTTATCTGGCGGAGTGGAAGGCGACTGTTAATTCTGGGGAGGAGATTGTTATCTGGGGACGAGACTGTTTTCTGGGGAGGAGATTGTTATCTTGGCGGAGGAGACTGCTATCGTGGGGAGCGAGATTGTTATCAGGGGGAGGCGGACTGTTATCTGGGGGAAACTGCTTATCTGATAGAGATTGTTATTCTGGGGAGGAAACTGTTATTATGGGGAGGGGAGGTGGACTTATCTGGGGAGGGGTGTATCTGAGGAGTGGATGCGCGACTGCTTATCTGGGGACGGGGAGGGGACTAATGTTATTTCTGGGGAGGGGAGCGAGACTGTTATCTGAGGAGGGACTGTTTTCTAGGGAGCGCGGAGGGCGACTGTTATCTGGGGAGCGGCGAGCCAAACTGTATCTGGGAAAGGGGAGGGTAACTCTATCTGGGGAGGGAGGAGACTGTATCTGAGGAGGGGAAGGGACTTGTTATCTGGGGAGCGGGAGGAGACTAGCTTATCTGGCGGAGGGGAGGAGACTTGTTATTTGGGGAGGGGAGGGCGTCTGTTATCTGCGGCGAAGGACTGTTATCTGCGGAGAACTGCTATTTCTGGGCGAGGGGAGGGCAAATCTGTTATCTGCGGGGAGGAGACTGCTTCTGCGAGAGGAGACTGTTGATCTGGGAAGGAAGGCTGTTATCTGGGGGAAAGCGAGATTGTTATCCGGGGAGGAGACTGTTTTCTGGGGAGGAGATTGTATCTGGGGAGGAGACATGATTATCTGGGGAGGTGAGATTGTTATCAGGGCGAGGGACTGTTATTCGGGAGGAAACTTTATCTGCGGCAGAGCGAAATGATTATCTGGGAGGGAGAGGGGACTGCTTATCTGGGAGGAAACTGTTATCCTGGGGAGGCCGAAGGATTGTTATCTGGGCGAGGGCGAGGAGACTGTTAATCTGAGGAGGCGCGACTGTTATCTGGGGGAGGAGACTGCTTTTCTAGGGAGGGGATGGGCGACTGTTATCTGGCGGTACTTTGATACGAACAAAGTCCTATCACCTAGAACCATTCGAGGAGAGTTACGACCGACCAAATCTTGAGTAGTATACTTTGAAAGGGATGTACGTTCAAAAGGTGAGGTCCAAAGGGTCAGCGGAGGTCAAAAATGATAGTGGAATTGTTAATCTGGGGAGAGGACAAGGTGTAGAAAGGAATCGAGAGACTGTTCACTCCTGAAGAAGAACACAACACGTGTGAGAAATAGGAAGGGATGTTATTGAGTGGCCCACACGAGACTTTGAGGCCAAGTGACAAACATGGTGTTTCAAGCGGCGCAATGGTAAGGCGGCGTGAGAGCAAGATGGACAAAACCTCTCTCTCGGGCTCGAAGGTCCGAGAGGGGAGAGTCAAACTAAGTTTTATTAATCTGGGGGAGGGAGCAGACCGTCGTTATCTGGGGGAGGAGACTGTCTATAAATGGGGGTACCGAGGAGGAAAGCGCAGAAAAAACCACGTGCAGGGGAAATGGGAGAGGTGGAAAAGGGCGACTGTTATCTTTGGCGAGGAAGGGACATGCTTAATCTGGGACCATATCAGCGTAGGGGCGCAATGGGCAAAAGCGCGTACTGCTTTACATATGCGGACCGAGAAGTGCTGTTGACAGTGGCGCGTGGGGGACGGGAGAAACACCTGCTATACATCGGTGAGACAGGGCGGAGGACAGGCTGTTATCTAGGGGAAGGCAAGGGATTGTCCTATCATGGGAAAGGGAGAAAGCGGACTGTTATCTGGAGCATGATTAGTGCCTCGCGGGGAAGACCGTTATTCCTGGGAACGGGGGAAGGATTACTGCTTATCACTGGCGCGAGAATGGCGACAGGCCGATCTCTGTTCTCTGTGGGGAGGGGAAGGGACTGTTCTTCTGCGGGAGGGCAGACTGTTATCTTGGGAGCGAGCACTGTTATCTGGGGAGGGGCACCGTAATATTTCTGTGGGGAGGAGAACTGTTTTTTCTGTGCGAGAGGAACCACGTGCAGAGGGAGGAGTACTGTTAATCTGAGGGCCTAGCGAGCCGGATGCTGTTATCTGCGGGTGAAGGGGAGGCGGTTAGACTGACTTTAATCTGTTGAGAGGTGTGAGGTGGGGCCGGGGAGAAAACACTGGTTCTCTGGTGAAAGAGAGGTAGAAGGCGAACACTGCTCGCGAGTGTTGGCTGTTTGAGGGTGGGGGAGGAGGTCGACTCTGGTAGTGCGAATGCTGAGGAGACAGTTGGTTGTTTCTGAGGAGGCGAGCGGGAGACGTGACTGTTATCTGCGGTAACTTCCGAGGACTGTTTTTGGGAGGGGAGGGGCACTTGTTCTTATCTGGAGAGGGCCGATGTGGACGACCAATACCCTGTATCTGGGAAGGGGAGGGATCTGCTTATCTGAGGGTGAGGGGACGGTTAGACTGTCTACTCTGAGGAGAGGCGGAACGGGGAGACTCTTATCTGGGGAGGGGAAGACTGTTATCTGGGAGTATTGAGGCGCTTGGAGGAGACTAGGTCGTTACTCAGGTTATGGCGGCGGAGAGGAGCGAGACTGTTATTTGGGGAGCGGGAGGGCGTCTGTTATCTGACGGGGCACAAGGAGGCACTCTGTTATCTGGGGAGCGAGACTGCTTTCTGGGGAGGCGCGAGGCCGAATCTCTCCGGTGGGATATCTTGGGGGAGTGAGACGTTGTGTGTGCTGGGGCGAGGAAGGAGTTGGCATTATGGCTCTCATCTAGGGAGGGGAAGCGGAACTGTTATCTGGGGGAGCAGATGTTACTGGAGGAGACTGCTTGTTCTGCCCTCGCGCGAGGAGATATGTCGCTGTTTGGGAGGTATCCAGGGGGAGGGGCAGCTGTTATCCGACGATGGACAACGTTTTATCTAGCGATGATGTGTGCGACAGATTGTTACTGGGCGAGGGAGGCACTGTTATCTGGGCGGGGCGAGGAGACTGTTATTTGGAAGTGGAGGCGACTGTTACTGAGGAAGAGAACTTGGCTGACTCCATGGGAGGAAGAATTGTGTGAGTCTGGGGACGCGGGAAAGGCCGCACCGATGGGTATCGGGGAGGGAGCCGTTGTGGGCTGAGGAGAAGGGAGAAAGGCCACTGTGATCTAGGTAAAGGGGGACTAGGGTTGATGACTGGGAAGGGGAGAGGGAAAGGTTAAGGCTCTCTTCCTGGGGAGACCGGACCTGGACTAGCTATCTGGGAGTGAAATGTGAAAAATAAAGTGGAAATCAATTATTAAAGTGCTTGAGGAGTAGTGACTTGGCGGGTGGTATCTGGCAGAGGGAGGAAGACTAATAACGACGCCCCGTATTTCTCGTGGCTAGGAGAGGGTAGGGGACTGTTAATCTGGCGGAGGGATTATGACGGGGGCGGTCTGTTATCTTGAGGGAGGAGACTGTTATTTCTGCGGAACGTAGGGGAGATAGTGACTGTTTTATTTCTGGACGCGGCGGAACTGTTCTAGTAGGGGGAGGTGGCACTGTTATTTACTGAGGTCTGAAGAGGACTGTGAGAGCAACACTGTATTGACTCTCGGGCCAAAGAGGGACAGAACGCGTCCGCAAACTTGCGCTCTATACTGGGAGCCGCGAGAAGAGCCATGTTATCTCACGAGTTATGGGGAAGCGTTCCACTGTTATCTGGGTTTATCACAAAAAAGGAGGGGAGGCAGACGTGTTATCTGGGTCATTCAAGCGCGAAGGAAGGTAGCGAGGCAACTGTTATTTGCGGAGAGGTTGTGCCAGGGGAGTTTGCGTATATCAATGTTCATATCTGGAGAAGGGAGGGCTGTTTATCTGCGGGCCAGTGAAGGAGACTGTTTAACCTGGTGAGAAGGGGAACACCAATGTTGAGGAAAACTCGTGCTCCTATCTGAAGGGAAGAAGATGAGACTGTTTTATCTGCGAGCCGAGGAGCACTGTTATCTGACGGGAGAGGGTTAAGCAGAACTGCTTATCTGGGGAGAGCTTATTGTTAGTAGTTCTTGGGGAGAGAGAGACTTGTTTCGTGGCGGGAGATTGTTGATCTCGAGGAGGAGATGTTTATTCTGTTGTGGTGATGAGCGATTAGAGTTATACGATGGCGAGAGGCGAGGTGGAGGTGAAGGCCACCGCTTGAGCAGGCTGTTTATCTGCCGGAGGAAACTGTTATCGCTGGAGGAGAGTTGTCCTATCTCGAGGCAGAGCGTGGAGGGCCAGCTGTGTTTAGTCGCGGGGAGAGGAAAAACTACTGGGTCATCTGGGAACAGAAGGACAGGAGAGAACATAGATATAATCTTGGAAAGAGGAAGAGGGTAATTGATTAATCCTGGGTGAAAGGGAAAGGGAGAAACTCTAATAACTGATGGAGAGGGCGGTACTGCCTGGTAGTTCTTGGGGAAAGGAGACATGTTCTACTCTTGGAGAGGGGAGCGGCGGGATTTTGCTGTGTCAATCTGGCGAGGGAAGGAGACTGTTATCTGAGGCAGGGAGACTGATTATCTGAGGGATGTGTTACGAACGGAGGGCCCGATGATTTGATCGTGGGGAGGGAAGAGGGGACTCTGTGATCTGCCGGATGGAAAGACCGGGACTTCGTTCACTCCTGGGGAGGCGGAGACGGCCAACGTGTGTTCCATCTGGCGATGTGGGAGGCCGAACTGTTATCGGTTGTGGGCGGAGGGGAGGAGACTGCTGTGTAGTGCGTGAGCGGAGCCGGGAGTTGTAATATGCTGACGGCGAGGGAGACTGTTTTCTAGGGAGGGGAAGGGCGACTGTTAATCTGGCGAAGGCGGACTGTTATCTTGGGCGAGGGGAACAGGTTACTCTTGGGGAGGGGAAGGCGACCCTGTTTTCTGCGGGAGCGGGCATGCTTTATGCCTGGGGGGCCAGGCGGAGAGGTGGAAACCAGGCGGTTATGAAAACCCGGGGGGAGGCCCGGGGTTCACAGCAGAGAGCTGGGACTTTTTACTCGGGGATAAGAAAGTAGAGCCGGCGTTAGCGACTGGTTATCTGGGGAGGAGGCGACGCTCCTGTGCTCAAAAATATCTGGGCCGAGGGGAGGAGACTGCGGTTGGTAGTCTAGGGGAGATGGGAAGGGGCCTGCCTGGTGGATGTGAGGGGAAAGCGAAACTTATATATCTGGGCCCGAAAGGAGTGAGAGGCGGCGACTGTATCTCGTCTCTCACCGAGCGGACTGCTTATTTGGGGAGGGGAGGCGGACTGTTTATCTGCGGCAAGGCGGGGAGGAAAGTAGCCGAGGACCGGGGGGGGGAGGGAGAGAGACTTGATTTTCATAGTAGCAAAAGAACAGCATCGGACTAAAGGATGGCGCACGCACTGTATGACTGGGGAACCGGAATACTTGTTATCTCAGCGGAGCCGAGATCTGATTAATCTGGCGGAGGGACTAGTGGTATCCTGCAGCAGAGGGAGGGAGGAGCACTAGTTTTCTGGATGTGTAGGGAGAGGGAGGCAGTTAGAGGACTGCTTACTGGGGAGGGGAGGGCCTAAGCATTGAGGGGAGGGCAGAGAGACAGAGACATGTTATCTGGGAGAGCTGGGAGGGGACTTGTTATCTGCGGAAGAGAACTGTGTAATCTGGGGAGGAGATATGTTATTTCTTGACTGGGAGGAAGCGGGTAAGTGATCGGCTATCCTGGGAGGGCGACCGTTTGGACTGGGGCGGGAGGGAGAGGGGAGTGGGTTTGACTCTGCCGGAGGAAAGTGCTGACTGTGGCATATCCTCCAGAGCGGGGCGAGGGGAAGCGCGACGTTTACTGCGGAGCGGACTTGTTATCGGGGAAAAGGCGGAGGCGGACTGTTATCTGGGGGGGGACTGTTTCTGTGGGAGCCGGGTTAGTTACTGTTCATCTGGGGGAGGGATTATCTGGGGAGCGGGAGGCGAGACTGCTTACTGGGGATGGTGGGAGTGGGGCTGCTATATACTGACGAGGGAGGAGCTACTGTTATCTGGGTACAAGAGGGAAGGCGACTTGGTTTTCTGGAGGCATTAATAGAAGCGGCCCAATTATCTGGGCCGGGATGGGGATGTTTTTTCTGGTCGGGGGGGGGAGGATCTGTATCTCGCGGAAATTTGAGTCGGTATAATGCACGATCGACTGTTACTCTGGCGCGTATATTGCGATGTTATCTGAGCGGAGGAGATTCTTGGAGTTGAGTAGGGTGAGGGGACTTTCTATATGTTACTGGGGAGGGCAAGGGGAGGAGATACTGTTAGTCTTAGCGGAGAAGGGATATGAGGCGGTGGTGTCACTGCGCTTATACTGGAGGCGGGACCGGCTGAGGTGGGGACTGTTATCCTCGAGGCGAGGTGTCACCGAGGCGCGGCCGGGTACATGGGAGCTCACAGGGTACCTGAACAGGGATTCAGAGTGAGCCAGGGGCCATGTTATCTGGGCGGGAGGAGACTGTTTTTCTGGATATGAGGTTATATTACTGTTTATTGGGGAGCGCCGGGTCGGGACTTTATCGTTATATATATTATATTGACAGTAGTAATTTATCGCGTGGAGTAGACGTTCGGAGAGCGCGGGGCTGCTTATCCTGATAATTGTGGACGCGGTGTTATACTGTGGCAAGGGGGATATTTCAAAGTGCCGGTAGCTGATTAGCTCTTTTCTGAATAAGGGATACAAAATGCATATATGATACATGTAATTCTGTCTCGACTACCCATGTGCGAGAGTCCAGCAGGTTTCATGTATGGTAGAGCACAAATTACAAAGTTATTCCTCAGAGAGAAATTGTGTTCACCCCGGTTCACCCCCACAATTTGCGGATCCATGATATTCACGCCCACACGATAGACAGTTAATAGAGGGATGCAGTTATGGTTAATATGAGTGTTCTTGTGCAAATGATCCTATTTGTTGAGTTAACGTGGTCCATCTGGAATTTGAACTTAAGTTACGTGTTCCTCTATAAGATTCCACACCCCGTGGTTAATCCATCGGGTGTCATGCATTATAGGAGTTGTTTTAATCTGTCATGGAATTGTTTCTATACTTAGGCGGTCTTAAAGTTTAACTCTCAGCAGTGACTTCATGGTAATCTATGCGTCTATGTTATGAATGAATATATATGAATAATGTGTTTGGTTTATATATTGAGTATATAAAAAAGCTCAATAAATTACTCCTCGCTTTACCAGCCATGAAATAGAAATAGGTAGAAATATATATGTAAAGAAATACACACGCCCCGTGGTAACACTCTTTACATTTTGTAGTGAAGCATTCACGTTCACTCTAGTTATACTAATGAAAATTATAGATTGTAGTATCGCGATATCTCTTATTATCAGATATTTAATAACATGATGTATGATCTACACGGCATGTATAGTGGGATCGATATACCGTACCAGAAGTAGTCATTAATACGTACTGGGATACCTCAGAGTCCATACTTGTATCTACAGGGGTGTCAAGTTGCGCAGGGCATAAGGGACGGAAACACTCTCACTAGCGAGCGATTAGAGAAAAGGGTTAATTGCATCTTCTATTCTTAAGCGGAGTGAACCCTAATATTATACATGTCATGAGACAAGGTGGCCACTTCAAAGGGATTCAGTTGACTCTCAACATTTGAGTGTATTTAACGCAGATGAGATTTGTTCAAGAGGGAAGTATAAACGAACGAGAGCAGAAATAATTTACTGAATGTCTATATTTTCAAAGTATAAGTATGATGAATCAGTCATAAAAATACAACCATCTGACCCATTTCTAATCTAGAGATAAGAACGTAATAGATTACCTCACATTCTTAACCATGTCATAAAAGTCCCAAATCTTAATTAATAGCTTTGCACTCAGAATTCTATTAAGCCAGATATAAAGTTATTTTGATTACAGAGAAATATTAATTCATGTCATGTCCGGTTACCCATTCTTAACTAGCAGATAATGCGATTACCCCATTCCCGTAATTACTAGTAAAGGAGTTAATTAATTACTTTACCTAGCGTCTAATCGTTAGAGAAATATAGAGTTATCGACTCTACATCTTACTATATCATATACCACTTGCTGAGTATTGCTCTATAATATATAGTCTCCAGTATGCCCTAATCTGCTAGCGAGTTAAAGCAATTTCATCATTAGCTCTAATGTCTCCTCTCCGCCCTATTGATCCTAAATTCTTTGAGCTAACCTTTAATATAAAACATTTTGTATACACTGCAGTGCTGCGTGGTTTAATATACAACATGAAATCTATAAAGTCCTGCGGATAAGCAAATATTAATTACCCCCCATACCTACTGAAGCTACTGATCATGAAATGGATAATTATGAAAAGTATTTGCAATCGTAATATACCCATTCTATCTATGAGTTAAGGACTCAGTGAAGTGGCCAAAGTGTGACCAATAAACATGTAGAATTTAGTAAGTGAGCGCCCCTTAACCCATTAGTTCCTAAACATATACGTAGACGAATATCCATAGCTTCTAGTGTGACAATTGCTTATATCGCCCACATATCATAATCAACTCATTAATAAGAAAAGGCTAGAAGGTTTTACCCGTCATTCTAATATACAGAATCTCAACACATTAACCAGAAGATGAGGTGTACGTAACTGGGAGTGAGCGAGAATAGTCCTAATCTTAATCCCATTCTGAATATAAGACGAATCTAGCACGACATCTACCTTAAGCTGCCCAATTTTCTACTAAGGTGGCCGACGAAGAGAAAGCCTATACATTAACTAACCCTATACCATTATTCCTTCTCATGCACACTGACTAGCTTCTCACATTACTGACTCTCGTCGAGCTGTACGGATCCACACATCATACCAATCGCTAGGAGTCATTATCTCCCACTAACTTCTACACCTATGCTCTCTCTACAGCTGCATCTCCACCACCTGCTCTTCTCCTCTCTCCGTCCATCCTTCCTCTCTCCATCATACTTCCTCCTCTTATCACTTATTTGTGCGTGTCTTCTTGAGCTCTTAATTCAACCGAATTGGAGAGCCATTATTCGTATTATTTTCTTTCTTATCCTATCTTGTTGTTACATTCTAGCCCCCTTTGATGTCTCATTCATTTGTTGCCAATTTATATACAGAATAACGATAGAAGTTGTTGAAATATCAGTAATACGATGGCGTGAGCGGCTCCCACGTGGAGCAGTAAGAACATCGCAAGCTCCACTACTACGTCTCTCTCTCTC
>CAJDSM010026976.1:10268-31063 GCA_903981925.1 Ostrea lurida | reverse complement strand
ATGGCTCAAATGACCCCTGCATGCCAATAAATTAGAGGCCAAACCAAGAATATGTGTATTATATAAGGTAGTTAAACTTGCTCTGATTAATGCGATACTCGAGAAAAAAAGAGTGGGGAAACTGTATTTAGTGAAAGTCCATGAGGGGCCATACACTTCAGTGAAATTATGGGGATCGCGAGTCTCCTTAGAGGACACCACATCCAACAAAACGTTGAGAACCGAAGTCCTAAACTCGGAACTCTGTGATATCTGTTAATCTCTCTGGAGTTGTGTTTTCTAGCACTTCAATTCCCATACTTGATTTGGCATGAAGAATACGCGGATTACTTTCGCTAGCCAATTTTAATCTATGACATATTAGAGATATTTCTGACAAGGACTATAGGGCGAGTACGGCAGGAATTAGTAGGAACCGCTCGCGTCAGGACAAAGAAGGCGGGGTAGTCTTATTATCCTAACCTCTTATACCGCTGACCACAACTTTTCGGTATGAGTGCTCCCGAATGGCGTCAACTCATTAACTCAGTGCAAATAATAAAGAAGACTTCCAAGATCCTTTCATGAAACCAAACATGCGAACTTGATCTGTAACTTGGTAATGGCAAAGCTAATGTACCAAATATGAAAAGAATATCTGGCAAGGCAGTGAGAAAAAAAAGTGGGAAAATGATAATTTATTGAAATTTTCTTAAGTCAAGGGCCATAACTCAGTGAAATTATGGATCGATCGAATAACCAAACTCGAACTGAATCTGTAACTGGGTCTATGGCAAAGCAAGTGTAACAAATATGAAAAGAATATCTGCAAGCAAGTGAAGAAAAAAAGTGCGGGAAAAAATGATAATTTATGAATTTTCTCTAGTCCAAGGGCCATAACTCAGTGAAATATGGATCGATCGCGAAACCAAACTCGAACTTGATCTGTAACTGGTATGGCAAAGCATGTACCAAATATGGAAAAGAATACTGCAAGCAGTTGAGAAAAAAAAGTGCGGAATATTGGATTTACCGGACGGACGGACGGACGGACAGAGCGCAAACCTAAAGTCCCTTCGACTTTCCGTTCCGGTTAGGGGACTAAAACGGCTTTAACATTGCCCCGCATACACGCTAGACAGCATTTGACCCAATGACAGGTTCGTATTTTGCAACTAGATCGCTATAATGGGACCATGGGAATTGCGAAATGCTGAATTAGATTTTTAAAAAGAATGCTGAAAACCTCTGCGGACATCGACTTGTTCCTGTCAATAGGCTGCCTTCGTTTTAAAAACATTTTCATCACAGCAAACAAGCTAAAACTGATAGACAAATAAACACCATCATGAAGGTGGTGATGGAATATTGCTACATGAATATAGGGAAATAACGATGGAAAAGCTACAACAATCCCGTTTGTCATACAGTTCAGTTATAAGTTTGTCCTTAACATCTATTGTTCAATAAAAATATTTCAGTGCAAAGCAGGTATGGAAGACTGTGTGTTGTGTTCTTTAAAAAAAGTTTCTTGGGATACATTGAATCGACATATGCACAATGACATAATCGACATATGCACAATAATGATTTGTTTTATAGATAAAACGTCGATTTATCAAAATCTTGAGTTGAAGGACACAGCAAGATTTTTCTCCTCATTCAGAAGCTTTTGAATAATTTCTACCTCGTAAAAAATATGAAAACAAGTCGATATTAAGGAGCCCATGGGATTTTCAAACCTGATCACCACATTATAAGAAGACATTGTTAGAGAGGAATACCAGCATCTTTTTGATATCCTTACGTGCATCTCACGCGCTCGTGTCGGCGTATTATGGCCGTACTGTTGCTTTTTGTCGTTCCAATTCCCACTTTGCGAATTAAGTGCTACCTTTTTTTCTGCCTCTAATACCCTACGACCCTTTTTTCTGTTACGTTAAAATGGCACGCATACGCCGTTCTTTACGTAACGTTACTACCGGGTTTTTTTTTTTAGCTCATTTGAGCTGAAAGCTCAAGTGAGCTTTTCTGATCGCCTGTTGTCCGTCCGTCCGTCTACTTTTCACATTTTCGACTTCTTCTCAAGAACCACTGAACCAAACTTGGTACAAATCATTTTTGTGTGATGGGGATTCAAAGGACCAGGCTCCCATCAAAGGGGAGATAATCACGAAAATGCGAAAATAGGGTGGCGTCATTTAAAAATATTCTGAAGAACCACTGGGCCAGAAAAGCCGAAATTTATATGAAAGCTTCCTGATATAGAGGAGATTTAAGTTTGTTCAAATCATGACTCCCGGGGGTACGATGGGGCCACAATAGAGGATCAAAGTTTTACATGTGAATGTATAGGGGAAATCGTTAAAGATCTTCTACTCAAGAACCACAGGGCCAGAAAAGCTTGAATTTATATGAAAGCTTCCTGGTATAGTGTAGATTCAAGTTTGTTCAAATGATGACCCCCAGGGGTATGATGGACCACAATAGAGGATCAAAGTGAATATATAGGCTTCATATTCGATACGCAGAAGAGCTTGTTCTGCGTATGATCAGGTGTAAGCTACTATACAGACAAGTTGTTGTTTGCAGGGGTTTTCAACCCCAGTCACCGCTTTTAAATCTATGGTCCGTTCATAACAAATTAGTTTACCAATATGACCTATCATTGAGCAAATAAGCTTGTCGGATGTGTTCATAAGCCATTGGTTAAGCCGTTTTTTCACACACTGATTTGACTACGGTTTGTTCCCGTTTAACCTTGATCAAGACTATGGGCTCACGGCCGTGGTGTGACCGGCAAAGGGGATGCTTACTCCTCCTAGGCCACCTGAATCCACCTCTGGTGTGTCCAGGGCGTCCGTGATTGCCCACTTCTTGTTTTTGTATTCTATTTTAGGACTTACGAGACCGGATCACTTCGTTATCCTTTGCCTATTACTCTTAAGGAACCACAAGGCCAGAAATCCGAAATTGATATTGAAAGCTTCCTGATAAGTGGAGATTGAATTGTTCAAATCATTGACCCCGGGTGGTACGGTGGGCCACAATAGGGGATCAAAGTCTTACATTTAAATATATAGAAAAATCGTCTTCTCAAGAACCATTTGGACCAAAAGAAATAATATTTACGAAAGCTTCTTGATATAGAGTAGATCCCAAATTTGATCAATTCATACCTCCCGCGGGGTAGGAGGGCCTAGCGGATCAACTTTTGCATAAAATGTTCTCCAGAACCACAGCGGTCAGTGTTTTCAAGGAAACTTGAAAATTCTGTTTAAATCACCACTGCTGACGCCAGGGCCAAGGCACTCAGGTGAGCGATTGTGGCCCATGAGCATCTTGTTTCTCTAAAGCTGCTAATTTCTTTCATTCTTTAAGATGCGATGATTTAAAGAATATAAGTTTAAAGCTTCACATGTTATTGCACAATAAATTAATATTTCAATTTTGATAATTTTGTAATGGTTGGCTAGTTAGCCAGCGTTTTAATCAGCCAGAAGTCCTGGGTTCATCTTCTGATGTTTTATCCAGATATTTATTATTCATTTATTCATTTTATAAAGCGCCAAAATACATATAGTTTCTATGCGCTGTACAAGATGTGTCCTAAAAACCAAATGTCCATGGTGATATACCAATTGAAGACTTCGCCAAAAGCTCTATTAAAATAAATGGATAAAACAATTGGAAAACACTTTACATAAAACAATTAGTAGAAAGACAACAATAGGTGGTAAATGATAGGACAGGATACAACTGCACCACAGGCAATTGGCATTTCATACACTGGATCAAAGATCTGAACTTGAAATATTCCGTGCACTGGAATTTTAAATATTCATTGGGACTATTCACGCTCGAACAGAGTTTTTAAGTGTTCTTGTCGGAATGCTCCATGCTCTTCAAGCTCACGAAGTTCCAAATTGGACAGTTTCCCCAATTTTCCCAAAACAGTTGTGCACCTAGTGTTTGTCATGGCTCGTGCACCGTATTGGTGGCAATGATTTCTTCACTACCAGTTTCCATCTGTCGGTATGATGATCTCAAGGGTCTCTTCGTGGCTGCGTAAAACAGGAACATAACATTAACTCTCTCATGTATGTTGGTGCTTAGAGAGAGTATGTAGTGACTTATGTAATGGTTGTTCAGCACTTTTAAACACAAGACGTCTGCCCTTACAGACAGCCAGTGTTAGTAGTTTGGAAGTACTGGCGAAATATGTTGTTCTGTTAACATGTTTTTTGTAAGGACAACGTGCAGCATTTGTTCTGAGCCATTTTGTCAATCGGTGCATTGCGCGATCGATTATGCCAAAGTTAGGAGGGCATTCTGTTGATTAGTCAAGTTTGGGATTGACTGTTGCTTAATGAACCTTTTGCACACGGCTTCCTGGGTGAGATGGCGTATTTACCTTGGATATTCCTGATGCTGGAAGTACATCTTCCTTACCACGGAAAGCTGGATTGTGCTTCCATTGAAAGGGTAGCCGTCCTGGAGACAGCACCAAGGGTTTTTTAACAGTTAAATCTAGGTGTTAAATATTGCTCATCCCAATCTTCAGACGGATATCCGTCAAACGGGCAACTGGTTGTGGGAACTGGCAACCACCATTAATCTCAGTTTTACCATCATTTATAAGTTTGAGTTTGTTTTTACAGGGTCATCCAGGTTCGGACACCGCTATTGCACTCCTCCATAATGTTAACCTTGTTGGCAGTGCGCATGGTAGTGTTTATATACACTCAACCGGCTGTAGAGTTGAGTGTCATATGCGAACCCGATGTCGATTCTATTCGCATACTGGTGATAACTCTCTTGAGTTGGAGAAGGTACACCAGAAAAGAAGGGGGCAGAGAACAGATCTTTGAGGACAACCTTCCAGTAGAACAGGGGTGGCACATCTTGAGGGCACCACTTGTTGTTATCTTAACCGTTTTGGATGCGTCACTCAGTTAGACTACCCAACGGAGTTGTTGTTTCTGTCAATTGCCAGCTTCCCCGGTATCACTCGATTCAATGAGGTTATGATCGATGGTATCAAACGCTGCACTTAGCGTTCAGGGGACACTAAAGAGCACAGGCAATCGCCCGTCATACTAGTACTTGTCTATATGTCAGTGTCTTTATTCGCAAGATGCTGTCTGGTGCTCGGTACCAGTCTTATAGGTGACTGCAGGTCATCATGTAGACCATTTCCTGGTGAGATTGGCACTTATTAAGCTGCTATGCAACTACACTTTCGATGATCTTGCTGAGGAATGGGGATATTTGAAACTGGTCTCTATTAGTTTACCCAAAACGCTTATGTCCGAGTCAGTTTTTTTTCAGACGTGGTTTGTAACAAGTGCACGGTTTTAGATCATTTGGAAAAACCCCCAGTTGAAAGTGGATTGTAGTTCACCAGCTCGTGATGGTGCGGCAAAACCACAGAGAAGGAATTAGTACTGTTTCAAGAGCGACAGTGGGGATGGATTCCAGTGGCAGCAAGTCTACAGCACACCTCTTGATGACCTTTCTCCAATTTCTTTCTAGCGTGTCTGACCTTGAAGGAAACTTAATGTGAGGGCACTGGTTTTCTGTCCAGGTCTGGGAAAAAGATTGTATGTCGTGGAGATCTGAGACCAATCGGAGCCCTGTACTGAATCTTTTTGAACTTTTGGGTAAAAAGAATTGCCACCAAAATCGTTGGCCAAGGGTTCTGGTAGCCGGGGTAAGGATTCCCTGCAATGTAACTCACTAAACTGTCTGCATGATTCTGAAAGTCTTCTTTTACTATTCCGCTGTCGTAAGCTTTTCCTGATAATAGTGGACTTTGGAGAGTGATTGATTTATACACCACCGGCTCGGGTCTTGCTAACGCAAAGCATTCTGTCTACTGTACCTCCAGGCCTGATCTAGTGGCTTTACGTTTCTAACTGTCTTCTCCGTATCTGGCCTTCATAGATTTGGATCCATTGTAATATGGTTTGAGGGAGTCGCCTTTGATGGTAAAAGTTCGAAGGGGTGCTATGTTTGTCTAGAACCTCTTTTGCTCTCTGGAATCGAAATCATGAGAGAGCAGGATCGGTTGGCATTGACCCCTTCTTTGATGGAAACGTGAATATTCCTAGCTCTGTGCTAATATATCCACAGGGCTGCTCTTTCAGGGCCTAACTATCCGAATTTTGTTTGCCAGTTGTAATGGATAAATAGTATGGATTGGCATGTTACGTCATGTCAACAATTCAAAATTGGTCGGGATTATATTCCTATATATCAATCACGATATTTGACTTCACAGTGAGTACGACATTTGGTCATCCCTTGTTGAAACCAAGTTCAAAGTGTGTCCAGCTACAGAGATTGATGGGACATTTTATATTGTTGTTTTAAGGTTCTAATCCAGCAACTATGTTCTTCATCTGTTATGTTGTGACATGTCCGGTTCGTCATATGGCATAGTTGACGTCTCCCAGAATGCATTCAGTTGGGAGATGGTAGAATCACAGTGCGAATGACTATGTGAAACGGAAAATTGTTCTCGTTATTCTCTGTGTGGGGAGTAAATTTAGGTGTCATTGGTGTAAAGCCATTCCTGTAGTCATAGTGGGAGGGAATGGGCGAGGCGAATAACAAACAAGCAACTTCAGTTATTAGAGTGACAGGATGTGCTGTTCTTTTGTGATGAGTCTGGACGGGTGTATAAGTCTGTCATTAATGTCGAGGTCTCGTGTTCACAGCTTGGAGTGTGTGTTGTCGACCGATAAAGACCCTCCCTGGGGCGATCAAAGGCCCTGAGTTGGCCGGGGAGAGTATAGGCCTAAATTGTTGCACGAGCCACTCACCGGCAATATGAGCTAACGTCTCCATATTGTCAGTGAAATTTATTGCAGGTGGGACGGTTAAACATACTCTGATAAATATCAATCAATCAATCAAATGTTTTGTAATTCATTGGCTTGAGTGAGGTGTGGCTGCGATATTCCATGTTGGCCCTGTATAATCAACGCACGAGACCCTCCACCTCTTAACCTCCTTGGATGTAGAGTCTGGTGCACATACGCAATATTATTTGTTAACCCGGAGCGGGCAGAGGTTCATTTTTATAATTATGTGAATCATGTCCCTCACGCAGCCAGGTGTTAGCAAGATATTACAGACTATTCAATTGATATGTTCACAGATGGATACAGCAACTTTCCTGCTACAGATCTTGCCAATTAAATCAGATTGCAGACTGATAGGATTATTCCTGTCCCTGTAAATGTGCAAAGCTTGTCCGTATTAGCGGTATATTTGCACTAAGTTATATTTATAACACCACTTAGTTGTTGTGTTTACATTTCTTCCAGAGACCATTTTCACCTGTATTTCTCCTCTGTTTTTTGAAACTGGTCGACAAACAGGTTTGGTGCATGAATTAGGGACAATTCTCGCGTAGGTTCATCAGGGACTGTATGTGAGGGTTACGCCTATGGGTTACCCATGTTTACACCTAAATTGTTGGTGGTTTACACATCCTAAGCCGACCGAACGCACACTGTATGGATATATCTGATGAGCTGCGGTCCAGCTTTCGTTCCATTCTAACGCGGAACATTTTTTTTTAGTAGACCTGTCAGTAAGAATGAGTGGTTTAGCTTTTGGTTTTGATCTGACACCACAGCACATATCACTCCAACTATTGAATTCTTGGCAATGCAAATTTGATAGAGCGACCTGTACTAATACAAATTAGAACGTAAGGAAAGGTCAAATCAACGGCAAACCTACAAATACATATATATCTGTTTGGTTAAGAAATTTAAGAGGACGACTTATCAATAAAGAGGCCCACAGGCCTGACGGTCACCTGGTATCATAGTCAACATAGGGTCAGTCTTCATAATTGTCATTCTAAAAAGGTTCTCAAACGGGTCTTTTATTTACATTGTTAACATCTTTCAAAAATATGCATATCGGTTCCTATTCATATACAAAAGAAGGATTATTTTTTCATTTTTCAACCTCACAAGATTGTTCTAAGGGATTTTTAAAATTGAAAACCACACTATTTAATGTCCATTGAACTTTGACCCTTGGACCCAAAAAAATTCGCCAGATAAAGAACATCCTTCCGCGTCTCATTTGAGTTAGAATAACGTGTTACCTTATTGATATTAGACAAGGAATAATGCTCTAGAACCCGGAAACCATTATTTGCTACTTTGAATGGTCAAGTTGCCACTTGGACCTTTGCCCTTTTGACCCCAAAAAAATTCAAAGTACTGGGGAACACCTTTGTTCCCATGGGAGGAGTAGGACCATATGCACGATATGGCGAGGGCTAACACTAAGAAGGTCTGGGAACTATTCTGTTCTACGACGGATGGACAAACAACCCGTTTCCGAGGTTAAACAACAACACCCACCCCCCCTCCCAACTTGTTGCCAGGGGGGACTATTAATTATTAATAAAAGGCCTCAACCTGCTCCCATCTATATATTTCATTTTATGTCTTCACATTAATATTTAAATAGCATTTTTGGAAAAAGATCTTTTTCAAATGTACCACATCAGCGCACTGAAACAAAAACCACAACATCTGACCGGAAAGACACAGTAGCCCCGGCACAGTACAGCCGAGGGGAATGAGTAGATGGCAGTCCCATAAATCGCGACACCTACCAATGCATCGACAGACGCAACATCCGTAATACAATTAACCGAATCTACTCGTACAAGAGGACCGATATACATGCCACATAACATGTACCATATAAAACCACTATGTACCAAGTTGTCCCCACCCCCCGGCAGGCGTCAGAACCCCTACCGCGGGAATCACCCAAATTATAACAATTTTTGGGTTAAAGGGCCTCCTTCTACATCCACCCTCCCGATTGCGTTTCTTTCAGAAAAATGTCTCCGGTTTTTTTAGAGAAGATTTTTTTGATAAATGAGTCAACTTTTGGGCAGTTTTTGCCCTACCCCCAGGCCCAAGGGGTGTGAACAAGAGCTGCAATTTTACCAATTTTATATGTTGCCCCTTGTCTCAAAAGACTGCTTCATTACCAAATTTAAAAGGAATTGGAACTGGGTTTATCAAAGAAGAAGTTAAAAATGTCTTCATTGTGTAACAGAATTATGACCCAAATTTTGTCCCGGCCCTTGGGTCAGAAAACCCTACCCCAAGGATCACCAAATTTACAAAATTTGGGTAAAGGCTTCCTGACTCTTACATCCCACCTATGCATTTGGGTTTCTTCTCTCAGGACATGTGCAGTGTGCTAAAGACAGCAAGATTTTTGAAAAATTGTTGACTTATAGGACCAGTTTTTTTGTTGCCCCGCCCCCAAGGGTTTGCAAAAGACCCTGACAATTATACAATTTAGATGTTCCCCTGTGTCCCCCAAAAGATGCTCCATAACCAAATTTGAAAAGAATTGCACTCGGTGAGTTATCAAGAAGAAGTGTTGGAAAAATGTTCAATTTGTTAAAACAGACATTATTGTACCAAATTTGGCCCAGCCCGGGGTCAGAGAACCCCTACCCCCTGGGACCACGCAAATTTACCAATTATGGTAAAGGCTCCTGCTCTACATCACTATGCCATTCGGTTTCTCTCAGAACGTGTGGTTGTAAAGAAGAAGAATTTTTTCTGAAAAACTTTGGTCCACTTTTGGCCAGTTTTGTGCCCCGTCCAAGCCCCAGGGTGAGTTGTTGCAAGAGACCTGAAATTTTACACAAATTATAGTGTTCCCTTTGTTCCCAAAGATGCTCATTTACCACACATTTGAAAGAGAATGGACTAGGTGTGTTATTCAAGAAGAAGGTTAAAAACTGTTTTTCCACCAATGTAACTGCTCGCCGATTTGCGACGGTACCGTCGAAACCTACAGCTTTTGAGTTGAGGTTTTCACCTAGAGCTTTTACTCAGTGACCTAACATAGAATGCTGCAAACTCAGATACTGGAAATCAATCAGATTTCAGGCTTTCTGACCACTTCATATGTACCACGCCAATGTACGGAGAAAACCGTGTGATCATTATCAGTCAAGGGAGACAAAAAAGAAACTGAGGAAAGGTTTAATTTGAACCATACAGAGATAGTCCGGTAGAGTGTTAGAGTACAATAACTCGTCCTTGCCATTAAACACTCCCTCAAAACTTTTCGGAAACACAAAGCCTAAAAAATAACAGCTTCTAAAGAGTAATAGTTTTTGCGAGAAAAATTGATGCAAATTTTGGTATTTTTTTTGATAAAAGTTGTGTCACGTTGCGCCTTTCTTTGTATGGCAGCAAGTTGGTGCGTGTAAGGAGCTAACAAATTTTTAAAACTGAGACTTTTCGCAAATTTAAAAAGAAATGTAGGTTAAACGAATCAGAGGTGAAGCCCCGCCAAATGACATAACGCTAAACACACTCAAAACAAATATGTTTCTTTCCAATCTTTATCTTTTTTCTTGCAAACATTTAGACTTGATATACATAATACTTGTATAAGAGTTGAATTTAAGATTTACTTTCCCACAACCATGAATTATAAATACAGGGCTAACTTCTTATACCAATTTTTGGGGGGTGGCGTGGGAGTCTTGTTTTTGTTTTTTGTTTTTTTTAGGAAGGCAATAGAAAAAAACCCCGATACCGTTGTATATTAAAGAGATTAGTTGTCCTAAAATGCCTGAATTAACAAATGAGAATGGCTGCTGTAGTTGTTCGACTATCACTCTTGGATTTTGGGGATTGCCCCGGAATTTCCACATTGCCAGTGGAAAGGGGCTTACCAACAAAGGATTTATGCATATGGTGAATAAGTTAGAAAACACGAAACCTTGATCATCATTTTTACTTATATAAGCCTTTGTCAGGTCAAAACTTCAAGGTCAACCTTGGTGTCAACAATATTTCTGGCACCAAGTAGAAAGGGCTTGTCAATAAGGAACACACATTCTCGTAAATATGGAAAGGGTCCCATTCACTTTGCCATCTTCAAACACACAGTACAATATGGCCAGTGTTAAAAAGTTTTTCTGAAAAGTTAGCGTCAAACTTCACAGGTCAGTGAAGCAGATCACATAGTAGGACACAGTTAGAAGGGGGCATTGTCATAAGGAAGCACAATTATACCTTTCTTGTGTAATATGAGGAGTCCCATACAGCTTTGCCATTCAAAAAGTCTGTATGGCCAATGTTTATTATTTAAAGTTTCTTTGTGGGCAAACGGAAGACACAAAAATAAACATATATTTTTCCCCGCCATCGGTAAGATTCCTTGGGATTAGTAGGCATAGAAAGATATAATAAGCGTAATATCTTTTGAAAAATCAAAAAAATTACCGTTGTTTAGGTCGGAGAAAACCATTCTGACCTCAATCCGAAGCTTAACTATGATACAATGTCACGTTGACATAGGGGACATTTTGACATGTTTTCAAATACACTTGTACGTTTAGAGAGATTATACAAGCTCTTTCTTTCACAAACTATTAAGCTTATTTCGTGGTATTGATCTTATCACACAAATCCTAGAATGAGACGAAGAAAGTCCTTATCCGTATTCTCCTGATCTGCAGACGCTTTCCCAGAGTTTATCTATTCCTTAATATACTCAGAGGTAAATTTTTATCAAGCTTAAAAATCCTGAAAATCGGTGCACTCCAAAACATGCCTCAGCTTACTAGAAATGGAGTTTCCACTTGCATGATATTTTGAAGGCTTATGAAAGATTATTGGTTTTCTGGTAAAAAACTAAATAATGCTAAAATAAATTTGTGTGCGTTTCGACTTCCAGAAGGCGAAACTGTACTGGGAAATGCATTGCCATTCCAAGTCTTTTCCTGTGATTGGACACAGGATAACGTGTTATTGAATATCTCGTAAGCCTGCGAACGCGGGGCATATTAATTCGATTTGCTACCTATATATTCTTTACTAATAAGCACTATAGCCATAGTCTTAACATGTTATCTTTATATTTCGCCCAACCTTGATGATAATCGGGTCTAGTCATTGATGAATGTTACACTGCCCGATGAACAACACTGCTACTCTCTTGAGGACCGCTACAGAGCGGTTATCTTGTCTTCCCCCCGTAACCTTCCCTAGACCGCGACTACTCAAGCTTGAGGATGAGATTAACTGGACGTATTCACAAGTGTAGTAAATTTATCATCTTACTGACCTAATTTTTTCATATATAGTGTCGCGAATAATACTTCGTCGTTCATCAGAGGGATTTTCACAGGTTAACGTAATTGCCTATATCCTAAATATATTGCGCGAATTTTTCAGGATTATCAAGGCATCTGCACCAACCAATTCGTGTGTTAATTTCGCCGTGTGAATTCTCAAACCCAAAAAGTTGCTCGGAGCGTTGCTCACAATCATTGTTTAGTGTCCTAGCGTGTTGTTGATCCCCTTTGCTGAATATTCGGACACGGGTTAAAAAAATAATCCTGGATGACTTTCCACGGACCGGCCATGGCATCAGATGCAACTTATAACTTATTTTTTGAGAAAGGTTGCGAGCTACTGTTTCTGTCAAATAGTATGTAAACTCTTCTTACTATTATATTTACTATGAACTCAATTTCTATTATATAAAATGTTACAAAAATCATATACATGTTTATAGGCTTTTTGATGAAAAGATGATATTACATTGATCCTACAATTCAAATTTCCAGGTGGAAAAAGGCTCAATAAGACATATTAATCTTTTCTTCATAGAAAAATACAAGGAATTATGTTAGAACCCGGGTGTAAGATTGATTGCCCTAATTTTTCTTTTAAATGTTTTTAATGTTTCAGAACAATTAACTATTTTCGACTCTACAGCCTACGCAAGTAGCGCAATATGTACAGGATATAGAATTCTTCCATATAATTTATTTACCCCCTGCATAAACGAAGTTTGGGGGGGTGGGGAGGATGGGGGGTTGGTATAATAGGTTTCACCCTGTCCTGTCTGTCTTTTCTGTCGCGAAACCTATAGTTGTTTCTGCAACTCCTCCTAAAGCGACTTGCAGAGAATTTACAATTTGAAACTTTGTGGATCACAGTGTTAGAATGCATTTAATGGAAGATAGTGTCAATTGGATTGTCCGGAGGAATTTTATTAGGACAATTTTTTCTGTACAAGATATGAACGTTTTTGGCTTAGCATCTTTTCACCAAAATAACCTATGCATCAGTTGCTCCGTTTTATGTTCCGCAACTCCTCCTAAACGACTTGCAGAGAGTGATTTTTATGATAACTTCATGTGGAGTGTTAGGAATATATAATGGAGATGGGATATTGTCAGGTAATTTATTTTGGGACATAATTTTTGTGTTACCAAGATAATGAACCGTTTTGGAAACTTAGCATTCTTCACCAAAATACTCTAATGCAATCAGTTTGCGTTGTCCGCACCTTCCTCCTAAACGGACTTGCGAGGGAATTTTTATGAAACTTGCAGGAGTTCTAGAAATATATAATGGAGATGTGCATTTTCCATTGTTCAAGGAATTTATTTTGGACCAATCTTTTTATGTACACCGATATGAACGTTCTGGACACTTGGGGCCATTTTTCACACCAAATACCTATCATTCAGCTGCGTTGTCCGCAACTCCTACCTCTAACACGACTGTGGCAGAAAGGAGTTTTATGTTGACACTTAGGTAGGAAGGTTAAGATATATAAGGAGTATCACTACTTGCTCCTGAGTGACATTGTTATTATGGACAAATCCCAATTTTTGTGTACAGATAGAACGTTTGGACTTTGAGGCATTTTTCACCAAAAAATACCTATGCATTCAGTGCGTTGTCCGCAACTCCCTAACGACTTGCAGATTTTATGAAACTTTGTGGTCAGTGGTTAGATTATTATATGGAGATGTTGGCTATTGTCCAGGAATTTTTTTTTTTGGACAATTTGTACAAGATATTGAACGGTTTTGGACTTGGGATTTGTTCACCAAAATTACCTATGCATCAGTGCGATTCGGTTCCGCCCAACTCCTCCTACAACGACTTGCAGGATTTTTTTCATGAACTTTGTTTTTGTGGACGTGTTAGAATAATATAATAAATGGAGATGATGCACGCAGGTCATCATTGTCAGGGGGAATTTTTTATTTTGGACAATTTTTTTTTGGCTCGTTACAAAGATAGAAATTGGCATGAACCGTTTGGACTTAGGCATTTTTCACCAAAATACCTTATGCATCAGTTGCGTTGTCCCGCAACTCCTCCTAACTGACTTGCAGTTTAGGCATTTGTTTATTGCAAACTCTTTTGGTGGAAGTGTTAGAAAATACTCATATTTGGAGATGCGCGACATAGTAGGCGCAGGAATTTTATTTTGGACAATTTGTACAAGATATGAACGTTTGGACTGGGCATTTTTCACAACAGGATGTTCATGCTATTGAGGTGGTTTTCATCGTCTCATCACCTCCTCCTAAAGAATTATATACATATATAGCCCATTTGCGATTTAGGCCTACAACTTCAATCTGTTATCTTGACGAGAAATTATTATCGGTGGATTCGTTTGTAAGTGCTGTCGCCCCGCGGGGCGGCAACCAGAAGCATCGGCTATCTCAATCATTAGTTCCCTGATCCAGTTGTATGTGCTAAGATAGAGACATGGGTCGTCACGTCTCCTCTCAATATCGATAGATAATTACTATAAAGAAAATCACAGTATTAAAATCTGTAAGTTCTTACAATAGAGCGTGGATTCATCGATGAGAATATGACACACTATGTTAGAAACTATACAACATATTTTTATCAGATTGTGCAACTACAAATACAATGGAGAAGTGTGTCATCGCGAAACTACGTGCAAAACAGTCGTAATAGTGGTCCATCAAAGTGAGTTTATACAGTTATAACGTCTCTTCTTGTCGCATGTATCTACTGTTATTACATACGTATACGCGCGCGAGAGAGAGAGCTCCTTGAGAGTAAGGTAGCGGATCTTGTAAGGTAACATCCAGTGATGACATTGCCCTGCTCTCATCTTCACAATGGTCTAGATCTCCGATAATCCGTCACTCATAGAAGACCCACACAACGGTGTCTCTCAGACCGTGGCAATATTGACATCTTGTGGATCTTCTCCACACATCGACATAAATACCACGGTCTAATAAATAATATAAATATTAATCTATAACAGTCTGAGGCCACTAGATTAACAACCTCTCCTATGTTAACCAAATATATATGGGTTATTATCTCTCCTTGAAATTCAAAATCTTACACATTGAAAGTTCCGGCATCATATTCCGATTTCTAGCGTTGTCAGAAACAAGACAACAATATTTTTAGAAAACACTCTGATTGCCCACACACAGTAACTTCTTTTGAAGTAGATATAAAAGAGCAGCTTCTGGGCTTGCGTTTCTTAATAGATGATATTTAGTTGTATAGTCTTTGGGAGACCACGGTTGCTTCCAACAATCGTATGGTAATTCCTTATGGGCACTAATTGTCTGCCCCCTTATTGGCAGACTACATCTTTTATATTTTTTCATATGAAGCAGGGAATTATACAGAAACTGTTATCGGGATAAAACAAAAAAAGATTCCATGTCCTTCAACCTTAACATATGGTATTATAATAAGATGATGTGTTATCATCAATTAACAAATCATAATTGCCACACAATGATTAAATAGATGCGCAGATTGTGCCGGAGTCTATTACCTGTCTGAAATCCCTCGTGAGAACGCGCTACATGTCACTAATGAGAACAGAAACCAAACAGAATCTGACCATACACTCTGCATCTCAATCGCGTATTAGAGAATGGTCAATATACTCTAACTTGATTGACTCTAATGGCAGGACTGACTACACTACATTATATTGATAAGCACTGATAAGACACATCTCCTCTCCTCACTTTGCTGCGAGCCTATCAACGCGCGTATCTTTGCTCTTTCCTAACAAAGGTGGTCGTAACCGACTATCTAATCATGCCATATCGCTGGCTTCCTTATGGCTGGTGTATAAATCTCTCAGTTGAATTTTCGATATACGCAGAGCATGCTATGCGTATGCGGGACGATTACTGACGCGTCCTCACGCGCGCTAACCTGCAATTAGAGCGTCCGCTAACAGCCGAGCTAAACTCACGAGGAGAAACAGCCAAGATGGCCCTGCGTAAGCGGGACCTAGTAATCACGCCGGAACTCTGCTCCATTTACAAAGCTCGTCTACCGATTCTTACAGTTATATCATCGGTTCGCTATAAATGACCTTGTTTGCGGATTTTAAACTTGAAACCCAAATTATCTGTTGACCTGATTAGTTTCATACCTTGTTAGACTTGTCATTGTTAACCTACTAGATTCTCTCCGGACACAGAATCGTCCGACAACTGTCTCGCATAATGTAATAATAACAACACTGCTATATCGGACGCAACGAGCTCACGGCGGGCTATAATGGTAGCTAGACCTGCGCTGAACGCTCGTTCATGAGCGCACAGAGAAGAGTCGTGCTACTCCTTCCATGGCACCACTGATCCTATTCCTTCGCTTTGTCGGATGATAACCGACGCGCTCCGCGACGAGTGCGTGCGGGCTACTCGATTTTGTATATGTTTTTGGATGACTCTTTATGAATACAGATCCCTGGAGTTATGATTACGTTTGACACAATGTTAACCGCCTTTTTGTATATTGCTATTCAAAAATGTGATGTTTGTAGATTTGAAAAATTATGGTCATTGTGGAAAAACATTTTTGATTTTTAACTCATGTTATCTGATTTTATGATATTTACGCAAACATGAACTATGTGTGTACATGCGAGCAAGTGTTTGTGTGTGAGGATATGGCGAAAAAAATTATTCATTGTTAATAATGATTTATATGTTTCTGATTTGTGAAAAAAATATAAATTAAAAAAAAAAGATCGTCTATATTTTTGTTTTAATATGGCTTCAAATATTTCTGGCCACCTCATTTCTGCCGAAGAAAAAGAACAAAACCAGGTCCGAAGACCAAGCTGCCTGATCATCGCAAACAGATCCCTTCGTGTCGATTGCCAGTATGCATGGGTTCCCTGTATTGGTTTCAAAAACTTGTATCCTTCATCGGATTTAAAAATCTCTCTTCAGTGCCGACTTATTATCTTTTATTGATTTTAAAAGTAATTTTCCCCCATAATACCCTTTCTCGTGTGTTGTTCGCAGAGCAATCGAAACATTTGATATGACTTACTGCAATTCTGTTAGATACTGGGCAAAGAAAATAAAGGCGGTGTCTTGAGTGTACCTGGGATCAGCATTTAATATTTTGTTTAAAAGAAATCTTGATAGCGTCAAACGAACATCCCTTTCATCTCCAGACAAATTGTCCACCGTAGGAAACAGACATGGGAAACACTTGGCTTCTATTCCTTTTTCAGTTAAAGTACTTATCGGGTTATTTTTTTTCGCAGGGAGCTAAACAGAAAATTTGATCAAAATACTGATCTATTACTTCTTGACCAATATCAACCGGCTGCACAGGTGTCATGTGGTAATGCATGATTTGACTCTTCATCAATTGTTTCACGCATTTCTGTTTTCTGTTTGTTCTTCAACAGAGGCATCTGCTCCCACAGCCGGTGATTCGATAAGATTTTCCATGAATTATCAAATTTTAAGTCAACGTAATATTTATTTGTTTTGCTTAAATACAGAATTGCTTGTTTCACTTTTTCCGTGCTAATACATTTAAAATCGCAATGTCCTTTGTATGATGATTTTCGTTTTAATTTAACTTGAATCAATTGATTTGTATTTTCGGGTCGTGGTAGGGATTCCACTGTGTCCGACACATTACTAGGAACACAGACAACTGGTCCCTGCACACCATGTTTTCCTCCCATGGGCAAAGCCATCATTTTTGTAAATGGTATCATACGGGAGATAAGATGTCTTTCAACAGAATTTAGTTCTCTCAGAAGATCCGGTACTTCAACATTTTCTAATTTATTAAAAAAAAACATTCTGCGGGCATGAATCTTGCTAGGAGTTTTCGATGACAAGTGAAACACACCCACAATTTACATCTAGCAGAGCAGATGTGACTTTCGTCATTTGAACATATTTGTAAGTATTTTGTTGAGACGCAAGCATTTCCTAGACTAGTACCCTCCCTGGTTGATTTCTTATTGTAAGCATTTGGATCGCAATTTAAAACCTGTTTCCTAAACAAAAGTTTGAAACAAACAGAGCAGATATGATCTGGATATGATTTCTTTTCATTTTGAAATTCCTCAAAAACGAATGTCCAGTTTTTGTTATTTTCATGTATTCTTTTACGCTTTGCATATGTAGACTTTTTGACATTTTCTCGATGAACTTCACTTCTTTCATACTGTACCGAGGACAGGCGCTTGGCCTTGCATTTCGTTTGTTGTGTACTTTTCAACAGATTTCTTTATCTTTTGAGCTTGATAATTTTCATCAGTTTTATACTTGTTTTTGATGCATTTTTGACCATTTCTTTGTGCAGATACCCGTGGGGGTCCGGGTTATTCTTAGAATAGGCCTCCAGCATCCCCTTGCGTGTCGTAAGAGGCGACTGAATGGGGCGGTCATTCGGATGAGACCGGAAAAACCGAGGTCCCGTGTCACAGCAGGTGTGGCACGAAAAAGATCCCTCCCTGCTCAAAGGCCATGAGTGCCGAGCATAGGCCTAAATTTTGCAGCCCTTCACCGGCAAATGGTGACGTCTCCATATGAGTGAAATATTCTCGAGTGGGACGTAAAACAGTAAATAATCAATCAATCAATCTTTGTGCAGTTGATTTGTTTTGTAATTGGTTTTTGAGGCATCTTTCACGTTTTCTCTGTGTTGATCATCAAGTCTGTATTTTGATTTCGATTTTTCTTTTACATGTTTCCGGAACTGTTCAACTTCTTTGTACGTTGTTGTTGAGTAAAACTTAACATTATCCCTGAATTCTGCGTTACTCTCATATTTCATTTTTGATGCATCAATCTTTTCTAATCTAAATACCTCCTTGATTCATATTTCTTTTTATCAAAGGTTCTTTTTTTGTTGTTTTCGATCAATTGGAAGGACGCTTTCGCGTACACCAAGGTTTCTTAGTTTTTTCCTAGTTCTAATTGTAGTATCTATTGATCTTTTTCTTTTTCGTCTCAACTTAAAAATTGTTTTGGGGTTCTCTTGTAACGCATGTATCTCGTTTTGACCTTGATCATCGACAATTCTATTTTCATTCATAACGGAAGACATATCTTCCCCGGAAGGATCTGTGACTTTCACCCCTGTGATCTCAAATTGCTCATAAGTAGTTGCATTCAAAGACTCAGCCAAGCTCAGGCAATGCAACAAAAGTTCGTCAAAAGTGTTACATTGTAGGAGAATACTATATCCAAAGGCTGAAAGTCTACCAGATGAATCTCGAGCATGGGGATCGAAAACAATAAAACTCTCTGTCCTTGATAATGATGTACGTGTTTGCTTTGAAAGTAACAAAAGCGCCATCAGAGTTCAGGAGGGTATTGCTTATTGCTTCATTTAATGTACAGGTTTGAAAACCAGAATCTGTCAAACAATTTCCAGGATTAATCAGACCATACAACGACTCTGCAAATTCAAACTTATAATATTTGTTAAAGCACTCCAAATCTGCTCGGATTTCTGAAACTAAAACATATTCATTCTGCATTGTGGAGCTTCCTGTTAAACATTGATATAGCTCATTTCCAGTTTGTAAAACAACATCCATGTCCTGAACATCCCATTCTTTTGTTGGCTTTACCTTAGCATACATCAATGCAGCTAAGCTGTTCATTACATATTGTTTCCCGGCTGAAGAGCCAAACTACGGATGTGCTTGGTGGCAGCTTCCTTGCAATACTTTTCGTTCTATGTCGGTGGTCTGATCTTCGTTGCTAAGCTGTATAACGTTGTCTGTTGTATGTTCTAACTGGTAGAGTTTTGGGTTGTTTTGCCGTACCAATTCTTCATCATTTCTTGAAATAAAGCAAAATTCTGCATTATCCATAAATGTATTTTTCAAAACATCAAGCGTTGTCTCTTCTCCCCCTTGAACTGATAGTACAAATTCAATGGGCCCTGAAACAGTGTTTGATATAAATTGACTCTTTTTCAATATTCATTTTGCCGTTCACTTGTTTTCCTGAAAATTTGTCCCAGCGTTTTACATGGTCATCAAAAACATAAATATCTGTTTGAAGCAAATGAGCAGCACCAATTATTTCTACTTCAGTGGCCCATGTTCCACTTTTCAACATACCTTTTTTTAAGAATGTAGTTGCTCGTTGAATCGTAGCCTGATCTTAAAAAGCTTTTAAAAATACCCCCATACTCCAAAAAATGGTTGACAATCGCATTTCTGTTTATGATATGTTGACATTCGTTACTAAAAACTGCAAATGATATTGCCCGAAAAAAACAGTTTCCATCTGGTGTTATAGATTTCGTTTGTGAAGGAACTCCGAGTACTTGTTCAACATTTAGTGGCTGTTGATTAGCGTCTTCCGTAGTGACATTAACGCCAGTTCTTCTCTGCAATCTTTCCTTTGTTCCTAGGGATAGTGGGCAGAAACTGAAGTTTGTTTTTTCGATATCAAAAAATGTAATGTTATCATCAGTTTGTTTTGCCTTCTATAATATAGAATCCCTTTTTTGCGGGTTTTGGGTTTCTTTTTTAAGAAATCTATCAGCCTTACTTCCCACTTCCCATGCTCAGGTTCTGCCAGTTGTTTAAGCTTTAGTTCAATTGTTTTTGCATGGAATTGGAATTTTTCTTCTTCTGATAACCCTGTATGTCGTTTGTATAGCACTTCTCGCTTTATG